>CM045895.1:7085917-7268628 GCA_025169545.1 Anguilla japonica | reverse complement strand
CAGCTCCCTCGTTCCATGAAAATCCACCGAGGTTTCATGTCTCTCGCCTTAAGCCGGTTTTCTCGTGAGCGCATTAGCTCCGGCGGATGAACCGCCACCTCCACCTCGGCTCATTGATGGGGAGCCGATATATACAGTATGCCGCATTCTGGCTGAGAGACGAGTGGGCCGAGGGGTTCAGTTCCTTATTGACTGGGAGGGCTATGGCCCTGAGGAACGCTGTTGGGTCCCCTCTAGAGACATTTTGGACCCTAAGCTTATCATGACTTTCCGCAGGCGTGGTTCGGAGGGCCCGTCTGGGGGGCCGGCCCTTAGAGGGGGGGTCCTGTCATGGTTTTGGCTGATGCCACCATTTCTTTTCCTTCCTGCGCCTTTTCTCAGTTATTACGGCCATTGGTTTTTTCATGCGCCTTTTTTCTTCAGTTATTACGGGCCATTGAGCTGATTTGAATTATACACGTGCAAATTTCTTCTTACAATTTGCACCTGTTGGCGTTCTATTTAAACCCCAAGCAAGCCGATGAGCTTTGCTTCAGTGTCACTTATGTTTGCACAAGAGCCGGTAGCTGTCAAGCAAGGTAAAGGTAAAGGTAAAGGTATAGGATTAGGAGTGAGATATTGGACTGTTGTGGCTATAAAATTAGCACAACAGTCTTTAGCTTGTTAGGTTGTTGGCAACCAGTTAGTGCTGCAACCTAACTCAAGTATTTCTGTAGGGTGTTACGTTTTCAGCCTCGGTTCGAGGTCTGTTTTCTTTGAGTTTCCCCGTTTTCTGCTCCGGCAGTTTTGTTTTGTTTTTTCAGAAAGTTCGTACTCCTTAAGCCTTAGTTCGTTTTTTACCCAGTACGTGGGTTGCGTAGAGCTTTTTCTTTGGGATACTATCCCTTAGGAGTATTGTTTTCCTTTCAGCTATCTTTTCCTCTGTCCCCGTCTCTTGAGACTCGTGGTTATTCTCCCTCGGGTGAATAGCTTAAAGAACCCCCTGTTTAGTCGCGGTTGGTCTCCTAAAAACCCCCACTCCCTCACAGGGACAAACTTAAGTTTGAAACTTAAGGTAGTTTATGCAACCGGGCACTGGCATTTCCCCGTACGTCACTTTCCCATTATTGTGTCCGTTAATATTATGAATGCACATCTGTATAGTAACAGGTTGGCCATCGTTCACTTTGTCTAATCAAAATTATTGTTTCACAAGATATGACATAGCCCATAGACATAGCCAGATAAGTTTAGCCAATCAGCGTCCTCGAATCGGAGGCCGGGTCAGTCATTTTTTACAAAGACTGTTTTGAATTGCACACTGCCTTTATTTTTTTAAAAAGTCGCAGGAAAATTGCCAGTCGAGGAGTGCACACACTCGTCTATGCATTGCAAGCAGGTACGCTAGTATCAGTGATTGACTCAATCATTAACGATATCATCTTAATGAAGCCCCCATCTGACTCTTGTGGAAGGTAGTGATTTAATCTGTACTATCATTTAGTGGTACACATATAAATCAAGATAACGAGAGCGTCTATCTGTCTATAATATGAAACCCGTTCGAAACGGCCTTGCTTAGGATTGTTTTGACGTTTAGCTTAGTAGCTAAAGATAAATGATGACTGAATGTAACATGATGCTTAATATCCTGTATGAAACGTCATCTTCGTGAATAATTACTTTGGTTAGATCGCTGTCAGGTTTTCTAACTTTTCTGCACGTTATTACTAGAGTACCAGGCGGTACGATAACGACGCTAACCAGCGAACTAACATTTAGTCTAATGGGGCTCTTACTGCATTTTCGCAAGCAAACCAGGCATATTACTATCCCAGCCGGCATTTCGACGTTTATTTATAGGTGAATAAAGGTCATGGATCAAGGTTGAATCACTGTTGAATTTTGTTTTGAATTTGAAAGGATAAGCATTAAACTGTTTATATTGGGTAGGCTATATTAAATTCCTTCATTATTTGATATTCGTTTTAGAGCCCGACCGATATATCGGTTTGGCCGATATATCGGCCAATATTTGACTTTTTTGACGACATCGGGATCGGCAGTTATGCAGCAGATGTGTCCCGATTTTTAAATAAGTATAATAAACAAAAAAAACATTGATTATTTATCTGTACTTGTCTGTTCGAATGTTGTAATTGCTATTTACTAGAATTATCCAGTAGAGGGAGCTCTAATACAAGTGTGAACTGCAGCAGCTGACTTCTGTAATAAGACGTTTGTCACTCGTGCCTCATCCAATATTCTCCACTGCAAGACTTGTCTGCACAGATTCGATTGCCGCAATAAAGGTATGTATATTTAGTGAAAGTTTAATTAAATGCGTTTATACGACCACTATGTTTATCAATCCTCATTATCAAGCGAGCGAGCTAGCTAACATATTTGGTTCACTTTAGCACGCTAGCTGGCTAGCAAGCATTTATGAAGTGGCAGTGAGCACATAAGCAGCGTAGGATCTACATTTCCAGAGGACATCGCTGTATTCTCAAATAAATAACCAGCCAAAATAAAATGGTGATTGAATGCATCACACATTCGTTTTTTTATATATTTAATATCATCCTTTACATTTTTTTATCTAAAAAGTTCTGTGTGTTTATTTTTATTTTTATTTGTTTGCTTATAAGTTAAATGTTCTTAAATATAGAAACTTTAATAAAATATAAGTTTTTCAAATTGATTTGAAAACGTTGCACTTTTTGACAAAATATCCGTCAAAACATCGGTAATCGGTGGGCTAGGACTCTCCAAAATCGGGATCAGCATCGGACACAAAAATCTGGCATCGGTCGGGCTCTAATTCATTTCCAGTGTCTCCCTTTTTTGTTCCAACCTCTGAGCCGGGTTGTAACAGGTATGAAGTGCTGCTTCAGAACTGCCCCCCCCCCCCCAAATGTTTATCACTAGCAGCCACTGGCCCAGAATGCACAAAATTGCACCATTAATAATATATATATATATTTTTTTTTTTAATTGAGAAACTGGATTGTGAACAGATGGAGTTATTTCATCCCAATTGGCAGTTTTTTTTCATGTTTTCAAGGGTGAACCTGAGAGAATTATGTTCTGTCATTCAGTTGCCAACAGTTTTGTGTTTGACCTGTTAAGATGATAAAAGGTGAATGCAATCCAATGTTCATTTAACCATTACAGTTATTTTAAGTAATGTCTACACCTCTCAGCCCCTTTTAGAAAAGAAACGTATGTAGCAAGTTTTTTTTTTTTTTTTTTTTTTTGCAGTACTCTGATTAAGCGATTAAAGGAACGGATTGGGATTGTACACTGACTTTATTATTATTCTATTCTATTAAGGTGGCCCACGCAGTAATACTAAATAGACTATTTGTGCCAAATGATGATTTTAAATAATTCATATATTTTTAAGACTGCTAATTAGAAACTCAATAATAGCCAAATGCTAATTTAGGCCTACACTTTGTATTGCACATGTGGGATGCAAACAAGCTTCGCCGCGCAACCTGGACACCAGAAAAAAAAAAAAAAGTTCAGTCAAAAACTCTCACCAGCAACCATGAACACACTGCTAGGTGTTTGACAAACAGCCCTGTTAACTTATATTAATGTACTGTAAGGTGTGTAACACACTGCTCTGTGTTTGACAACGTAACAAACTTTGCCCTAATTGGACAAACCGACAGAAATATATATGTATTTTATTTACATTCGGACTGACTTAACATCAGCACCTTCTTATTAGTAGGATTTTTATAAGAATACCCTAAGTAACCAAGCAATTGAAAACCAACGTCACACAATACCAATATAAACTTGCAAACGAAGAATCAATACGTGTATTGTCTTCACACACATCCACTAAGTAACCAAACAATTGAAAACCAACATCACACAATACCAATATGAACTTGCAAACAAAGAATCAATAAGTGTATGGTCTTCACACACATCAAACACATTATACATGCATATACATACAGCATCCAGTCTTTTGGAAATTATCTTGTAAGAGCCAGGTTTTCCTTTTAAATGTCCACATAAACAAAAATCACAGATTGTAAAAATAAGGAAACCATGTCCATTTTCCTACCAGTCCACTTCCTTGACGTAGGCCTGTTTGGAAGTTTCCCACAATCACAAACTTGCATCCATTGAGTAATCCAAGGGGAAAAACAAAAAATATGAACAAAAAAGATTCCCAAAAATTCCAAAGTTCCAATGAATAAAAAAAAAAAACCCCAAAATCGTATTGGCTCCAAATTATCTCCTTTTCAGGTTCCTTTGAGAAAGCTGATATTTGAGGCCTGGTGCAAATGCCCTCAAACAAACACAACATCCATCTTCCATTGTCCTTTATTACTACCTCCTAGACCTTTTTTTTAAAAATGGAAGCCTGGGCGGGGCACAGTCTGCCCAGCCACGCCCTTCCTAACTTTATTAAAGGCACAGGTAACAAAAACCTTTGTAGTCATACCCATTTACTAATGTGGGATATTTTACCTTACTATAAGAAATCAACTTAGTTTATTGTTACCATTATACAATTATCCACAATTAGCTTCATTTTCTGTGGCATGCATACTGGGTATGGAATGCATGTTACAACACACTCAGTCCTGTTAGTTTATAGTAATGTGTGTAAGGTGTGTAACACACTGCTAGGTGTTTAACACACAGCCCTGTTAGCTTGTATTAATTTACTGTAATGTATGTAGCACACTGCTATGTGTTTGACACACACAGCCCTGTTAGTTTATATTAATGTGTGTAAGGTGTGTAACACACTGCTATGTGTCTGACACACTCAGCCCTGTTAGTTTATATTAATGTGTGTAAGGTGTGTAACACACTGCTATGTGTCTGACACACTCAGCCCTGTTAGTTTATATTAATGTGTGTAAGGTGTGTAACACACTGCTATGTGTCTGACACACTCAGCCCTGTTAGTTTATATTAATGTGTGTAAGGTGTGTAACAACACTGCTATGTGTCTGACACACTCAGCCCTGTTAGTTTATTTTAATGTGTTTAAGGTGTGTAACACACTGCTATGTGTTTGACACAGCCCTGTTAACTTATATTAATGTGCTGTAAGGTGTGTAACACACTGCTATGTGTTTGACACACAGCCATGTTAGCTTACATTAATGTACTGTAAGGTGTGTAACACACTGCTATGTGTTTGACACACAGCCCTGTTAGTTTATATTTATGTGCTGTAAGGTGTGTAACACACTGCTATGTGTTTGACACACACAGCCCTGTTAGTTTATATTAATGTGTGTAAGGTGTGTAACCCACTGCTATGTGTTTGACACATACAGCCCTGTTTATATTAATGTATGTGAAGTGTATAACACACTGCTATGTGTTTGACACATATAGCCCTGTTAGTTTATATTAATGTGTGTAAGGTGTGTAACACACTGCTATGTGTTTGACACACACAGCCCTGTTAGTTTTTTATTAATGTGTGTAAGGTAACACTCTCCCATGTGTTTAATACACACTGCCCTGTTAGTTTATATTAATGTGTGTAAGGTGTGTGTGTCCTTCTCTCTGCAGGCTGTCAGGCTGTAGAGTCACACAGAGAGGCTGTGATTCTCTGACTTTAGCTCTATGTTCAAACCCCTCACACCTGAGAGAGCTGGACCTGAGATACAATCACCCAGGAGAGTCAGGAGTGAGAGCACTGTCTGCTGCTAAACTGGACACACTCACACTGCTGTAAGTACAGAGAGTTTCCACACTGCACCTCACATACACACACACACACACACACACACACAAGGGTTTGGGGGGCATGGAGGGCACTGTACAAACCAGCGTTACCCAAGAGGGTTGGGGATCTACAGTGGAGGGTGCTGCACGGGATCACTGCAGTAAATAGTTTCATTTCTGATGAACCCGGCAGGATCCCACCATTGTCCATTCTGTATGGAGAGAGAAACTGTTTATCATAGTTTTTCTGGGTGTGCCAGACTTCAGCCTCTCTTTTCTTTTTTGGGAAGTTTATTTACTTTATCCTTGGTTTCCTATACAATCAAAGACAGATAAGTGCCAGCTAATTTATTTCATTTCAGGGCTAAAATGGCAGTTTCTATAAGTGGGGAAAAATATGATTGGTGGAGGGGACAGGCAAGATGTGGCTGTTGTAGTTTGGGGTTTGATTAGGGACACAGTGATGGTGGAGTTTCAGTATTACAAAGCAATGGAGAACCTGAGTGTGTTTCAGAGTGTGTGTGTTATAACGGTGTTTTATGTTCAGTGGAGGGAGGGGAGCTATTTTTGCACATGGATTGGGGTGAAGGAATGGAATACGTTTCCTTTGTGACAGATTTGTGTTTTTCATATGATCTTGTTTTTGTGTTTTTGTGTCTTTGCTTTCATTTACGTGATGTCATTGGTGTGTTGAGAGTGGAAATAAAGGATTGTTAAAATTCAGAATTCTGTTCTGCTGTTCTTACAGTGTAGACCATGGAGGAGAGAACATGACCAAACCAGGACCCAGGAAATGTGAGTGTGTATCGACACAGAACACTTTCCATAGATACACACTCTGCTGGGTGTGTGTGTGTGTATGTGTGTGTTTGAGGGACTTCTCTCTTACTCACATAAACACACAAACAGAAACACACATGTACACAAACACACACACAGGTACTATCACAGCTCTTTCTCTCACACACATATAAAGATGTGAATATTAATAATGATAATTAATGTCATTAATGTCTCTGGTGTGCAGACGGCTGTCAGCTCACACTGGATCCAAACACAGCGCACAGAAGGGTGTCTCTGTCTGAGGGGAACAGGAAGGTGACACACACACCGGGGAGAGAGCAGCCATATCCTGATCATCCAGAGAGATTTGAGTACGAGCCCCAGGTTGTGTGCAGAGAGAGTGTGTGTGAGCGCTGTTACTGGGAGGCTGAGTTCAGTGGGCCTGGGGGGGGGCGGTTTGCATGGGTTTACATAGCAGTGACATATAAAGGTATCAGCAGGAAAGGATGGGGTTCTGACTGTAGGTTTGGATACAATAAAAACTCCTGGAGTCTGGAGCGCATATTCAGTTCTTTTGATGAATTCAGATACACTGTCCATCACAATGAGAACCAAACACACATTCCTGCCCCCCCCTCACCCTACCGCAGAACAGGGGTGTGTCATGATGATGATGATGCTGATAGAGGAGCGTGTGTGTACAGGGTAGGAGTGTGTGTGGATCGTCCAGCCGGCATTCTGTCCTTCTACAGCGTCTCTGACTCTGACACACTGACCCTCCTGCACAGATTCCACACACACTTCACTCAACACACACCCCTCTGTGCTGGATTTAGTGTGTGGGACCACTCAGTGTCCCTCTGCCAACTGGAGTAGAGACACACACACATTCACACACACACACACGTGCGTGCACACACAAACATGCACACATATGCACGCGCACACAAACATGCACGTCCGCACACATACGCACACACAAACATGCACACACACACACGCATGCACACACGCACACAAACATGCACGTGCACACACACGCATACACACACACGTGCGCATATACACTCGCACGCACACACACACACACACACACTCATGTACACACACACACACACACACGACATTCATATACTCACTCACACACACACACACCACACACACTCATATACACATACACACGCACACTCAATCACGCACTCACACGCACACACTCAGATACACATAGACACACACACACACATACTCTCACACACACCCTTTCTCTCTCACACTCACACTTATGCATACACACACTGATGTACACTCATGCACACACTCTCACACACCTACGCACGCACACATTCGTGCACACACACTCACACTTACACACGCATACACACTCTCACACACCTAATCACACACTTGCACAAACACAGCTACACACATGAACACACACAATCTCTCGCACACACAAACAGACACATTCACCAGTTCACTCTCACGCGCACACACACATGCATGCATATGTACACACGCTCATAACCGTATGCACTGTGGCGCCCCGATCCCTTATCGGTGCTCCCCACGAGACCACCAGGACAGCCGAGCCCATCGACACCGGCGGCTGCTAGGGAAAGTGGTGAGTGGACGGTACCTACCAAACCACAGCCTAGAGACCTTCAGGACCCTGGACAGCACTGGACCAACCAACGGAGGTGACGCCCGGCAGCACCATGGACAGGGCTGCAGCAGAGGGGAGGTAGGTGGAATTTTCCACTCTGCAGCGCACCTGAAGCTGCTGCTGGATTGGCTGCCGGCGCCCACCTGAAGCTGCTTGTCCTAACGAGCCTGCAGGCTTTTATAGACCAGCACCACCACAGAGAAAAGAGAGTTGCTGGGGATTCCGGAGCAGCTACGTCGGGCGACTCTCCTAGAAGAGACTGGACACGGACGTGGGCCAACCCTCGTGGAAACCAAGGACTAATTGTGACAATTGGAGAAGGGTAAAGTATATAAAGCAAGAGTAATTCCTGTAGACCGTGTGGCCGGGCACAAAGACAGGAGCGGCTCAGAACGGGGACTGGGGAAGAGTGGAGAGCTACCGCATTGGGAGGGAGGCCTGTTCCCCTACGCCCCGTGGGGACCGGAGGATCACCAGCCGGCGCCCGGAACCCGGAGCCGGACCCGGATCGGACCGACCACGCCCTGTTCCCCCTAGCCCCTAACCCTATGGTTTCTCGTTGTTCTCTAGAAGGCCGTGTGAAGACCTGGAGAGGAGCACCAATACCCCAACCGGGAAGAAGATTTAGTTGTTTTGGCTCCCCCTACCCCTAACCCCACTCGTTACAATAATTAAAGAACTTTTTTGTTAACCACTACCTCTGTGTCACCGTGCTGGTTCTTCTGGGCATCCGTCACTCAACGCCCCGTTGGCTGAGAAAGGTCACAGCACACACACACACTCTCTCACACACACACTCACATCCACACACATTCACACATACGCACGCACGCACACACACACAAACTCATGCACTCACGCACACACACATACATGCGTGCTGAGACACAAACACGTGTCAACACACACAAACATGCACACACACACACACATGTATATATACACACACTCAATCACACACTCACACATATATAAACACAAACACTCATATACACCTAGACCCTCACACACCCACACCTACACACACACACACACACACGCATGTATACACACACACACTCACACACACACACAGACACACACTTATATACACATACACACACTCACACATATACACACACTCATATGCACCTATACCCACACTCACACACCTACACACACTATCGCACACCCAGTCTCACACACACACACACACACCCTCTCTCTCTCACATACACTCCATCACACACACACATACTCTCACACACATCCTTTCTCTCTCAGTCATGCACATGCACTCACAAATACATGCACTTATGTTTACTCATGCACACGCACTCACACACCTACGCACGCACACTCTCTCACACCCAGTCACTCACACACACCTACACACGGACACACACAATCTCACGCGCACACACAGACACGCGCATGCAAACATACCCACGCTCATACCCGTATGCACACACACACACTTTCTCTCATTCACACACTCACATACAGTATACAGACACACATTCGCAAACGCACGCGCACACACACATACACACTCATGCACTCACGCACAAACACAAACGTGTCAACACACACACATTCTCATTCCCATATGCATGGACACACATACTCATGCACTCACACGTGCACACATGCATACACATACATGTGTGCACACACCATATACACATGTATACACAAACATTCTCATACCCATACATACACAAACACACACACACATGTATAAACACACACTCATTCACAAAGGCTCTCTCACGCACACACACACACATACACATACATACACTCATTCTCTTGCAGGCACACACACTCAAATACACAGTCACACACACATTCACACAAACGCACGCACACACACACACTTTCTCTTACCCATACACACACGCACCCGTGTGCACACACACACATCCTCATGCACTCAATCATACTCTCACACATGCACACACATGTACATGCGTGCACACACACACATTCTCTTACCCATACACACACGCACCCGTGTGCACACACACACATACTCATGCACTCAATCATACTCTCACACATGCACACACACACATATGCGTGCACACGCACACGCACACACACACACACACACACACAAACACACACACATCCTCTTACCCATACACACACGCAACCCGGGCACACACACACACTCATACTCATGCACTCACACACATACACACACACATGTTCACATCCACAGTCACTCCCACAAACGTACGCATGCATGCACACACATTCACAAATACACTCACACAAACACACTCACCCAGTCACACACACACACGTCGACACACTTGCAACCTTGCTTGACCAATGCCTTACCAGTGCAATTTCAGCTGTGCCCAATATTATCCTCAGTACAGCTTAACCCCTGTACATAGGAGTATTATCTTTGAGCAGGTTCAGGTTAAGCACTTGCTGTCTAAATATGATTGTATTTTTTTTACATTTTAATACATTTATATTGCAAATGTTCAAGGTGTGTTTATATACTTTTGATTATTAAAACATTAATATAACATTGAGAGTAATAATGCCAAAAGATGGCAGGGTAAAATGTTTTTCAAGTAATAATTCTGTCTCCTGTATCTGCATCTTTTTTAAAAGAAGCCAGTGGCAAACTCCTCCACTTAAATGTGCATTTTACTAGTTTTTACAGTTGCTTTTATTCATTTTCACAAGAGTTCCAACGTGCAAATTTCTGTGGGCAAATGCAGCTGATAGGGAGAATGCAGAATTATCACTGCAGTGTACTTATTTCCTTTCCATACTGTAAACAATGATGGATTGAGTTTCCTTATTAATTCTGTTAGGATTGTTTGTTTTTTTTGTTTGTTTTTTTGTTGCTTTAATTTTCTGTATTTTCAGACAGTAATATGCAATGATTAAACATGAATTATAAAAATATCAAATGTTTTGCTGCTGTGATTTATTATTGTGTGATGTATTGAACTCCTGTGACACAGTAGTACTTATTTCATATTCTGTATGGGATTATGTTTGGGCTCAATATGAGTAGATCAGCATGGGGCTAAAATCTGCAGTTGAAGCAATGACATTCATCTACAGTAGTGGAAATAAAATCCATTATAAGAAAAGTTGTGTAGTGTCTGATGAATGCTTGCTTCTGTTACTGTAGTGTGACCACAACTCAATACATTTTGAAAAGTCACTGCTTGTCTATTGAGCTGGTGTATTTACGTTACCTCTCAAATAAATGGTTTTCCTGTAGGTTTGAACCTGGATCTGCTGCACATCAGTTGAATGTATTAGACCACTAAGCTAAAATCAGGGCTGAAGTGTGGTTTGCATGACATCCAGTTTCTGAGATGTTCCTGAGACCCTACAGTTTTTATCATTTTTTCAGATGCATTTCTAATATCTGCAGTCACACATTACAAATGCATTACAGTATGTTATGATTGCTTTGGCTCAATGTGGAAAACTCAATTTGCCAAACTGACTGACAAAATTCTTACCCTAAGACACTAATTGCAGTACCTACTCACAAAGTGCACAACTCTAAATCACACTCAGTTTTCACAATACAGTTGTCTCGTATTCATACAATGTTCCAATGCTTATTGCTAGACATGCAGATTGTGAAATGACGTCAAGATGTTTGCAATCCTGTCTCGTCACTTCCAGCAACATTGCCCAGGTGTGTCGCATTGCAGCACGATTGGTAATCCCAACATAAAAGGCTGTTTTACAGCACTACATTCAGCAGTGTCTGACAACATGGAGCAGCCCAATGCAGTTGGTACTGATGGATGGGTCGCGGCTGTGGCTGTGAGGTTGTGGTCAAGCAGGTAGAAGAAATATTGTTGTATCGAATGAATTTAGAGCCACAGTGATTGACCATGTCATAAATCCAGGCATAACAATGGGAGATACTGGAAGGATTGTAAGGCCAAACTTGAAAATGTCAACAGTGGGATCTAATAAGAGCTTTTGGACTGAACATTGATAGGTCAATAATTTACTGCAAAATGTGATACTGTAATTACATTACAGGATTGTTGTGTTGGTGTCATTTTATATTATTTGTGTTTCGTGACGAGCCTGTAAGCCACGTTAATCATTTTTATTAGAGACCGCGCAGCTCTGTTTTTCCAAAATGCCGGCTGATTCCACATGGGGGAAAATTGCGTTTGTGTTAGGTATTCCTGTGGCAATGTCTGTTCCGTCTGTTCTGATAATGTGATTATTTTTCTTCTATTGGATAAGGCCTGCTGGTGCAAGTTTGTAATGTTCCATTTGTATGTGTTATTTTTACTGCTTACGTGTCAAATGTCTAGAGTGTAAATGTTTCTGTTTAAATGATTGGTTGAATAATACATATCACCGCTATTTTCACCAACCATGTTAAACGTACTCACTTACGTGTCTCAGCTCCAAAGGCATGCTGATGTTAAACCCATATTCCAATCTGTTTGAAATTACACAAATTCTGCCTAGTCTGTTCAAACATCAGAAATTTTTTCAACTCTACATATTGTTTATGCCCTGCACCTGAACAAATTGGATGTGCCCATTCTACTGTACCATCTCCTATGTAAGCTAAGAAGTTCCTTTCAGCTGACTACATAAGAATCTGTACTATTGGCATTTTATGAGAGCTGAAAATGTACAACATTGTTAATCAGAAATTATATCTGGGTGGGTAAATTGGTGGATATGCTGTAGAACATAGTTTGTCATTGATTTATAAATATACCAGCATATCCTGGGCTTTCACTGATGGTTTAATTGTGGTACATATAGCAGTGGCCTGATATGCATTCTATGTTTGCAGTTTACTTCTACCTGACTGCTTCCCCCCAGCAGGGAAACAGAGGGGCACAACCCCCCAGCAGGAAAACAGAGGGGCACAGCCCCCCCAGTAGAGGAATACAGGGACACAGCCTCCCCAGCAGGGAAACAGAGGGGCACAGAAGACTCTGGGTCATCCCACCATGGATGGCGCAGGAGAGGTAGCAGGTTTTAGCAGTTTGCTAAGGTGGTCTGGGAGGATAGACGGCGTGGGAAATTGTGGTGGACCGATCGCTCAGTGGGTCAGACTGGTGGAAGATACCACAAGCCAGACTCAGCTCCCTGATCAGGGTCAATTATGACACACTGCCTTCTCCTCAGAACCTGCACTAATGGTTTGGTGTGGATGAGACCGTCCGCTCTGTGCTGCCCCCAAACGAGGCCTCTGGCATGTTGTCTGGCTATGGGACGGCTCCATCACAGGGACACAGAGCAGGCCTCCGGCACGTTCTGTTAGGCTGTGAGACGGCTCCAGCACAGGGGTGCTACAGATGGAGGTATGACCAGCTGCTGCAGAAGCTTCTGGAAATACTGGAAACCAACAGACAGAAGGCAAACAGAGACGCCTCTCCTGTGAAAGAGCATCAAACCCACTTTGTGAGGCAAGCAGAGGAGGAGGGGACCGTAGGACACAAAGGTGAGAGTAGAGCCCTGGTTCCAGACAGAGGGTGGAGCATGCGTGTAGATCTCAGTCCACAGCACCGTTTCCCAAATGAGATCAGCACAGCGTCCCTGTGGCCTAACATGGAAACGTGGTCTACTCGGGCGAAGGTGGAGCTCCTTATATGGAGACGTGGTCCACTCGGGCGAAGGTGGTGCTCCTTATATGGAGACGTGGTCCACTCGGGCGAAGGTGGTGCTCCTTATATGGAGACGTGGTCTACTCAGGCGAAGGTGGTGCTCCTTATATGGAGACGTGGTCTACTCGGGCGAAGGTGGTGCTCCTTACATGGAGACGTGATCTACTTGGGCGAAGGTGAAGCTCCTTATGGAGCTCACCCTCCCATGGGAGGAGGGGGCAGAAGCAGCCTATGAACGGAAACGGCTGAAGTACTCCGCCCTGGCAGCGGAGTGTGAGAGTGTAAGGAGGCCAGTTGGAGAGCGACAGTATAGCCAGTGGAGTTCGGATGCTGGGGCTTCATCTGCTAGTCAGTGCTCCACCTTCTGGAGAACACTGGCATGACAGGAGCAAGCCTGAGGAGGCCAGCTAGAGGGCTGGCTGAGGAAGCAGAGAAGGGGGGCTGGCGGCTTTGGCTCAGAAGGTGTGGGGGGGGAAGAGTTGGCAAACACCCACTCCACCCAAAACAACAGCAGGGGGTGGCAGCTGGCCTTCTGGATCAGTTTGGGCCTCTTTGTGTCCCTGGGGTAGAGGCTCCCAGCCCAGCACACACAGGTGTAGAACAGGACACTGGCCACAATGATCTGGTAGAACAGGGCCAGCATCCTGCTACACACACCGAAGGAACGTAGCCTCCCCAGAAAGAAAAGCCTTCAGTCTAGTAGGGCCTCCAAAGACACAAACCACTGTATCAAACCATCTATCCATGTGATCAGGTGAACAATGTGTGTATGTGTGTGGGTGTGTGTTTGTGTGCGTGTGTGTGTGTATGTTGTGCATGTGTGTGCGTGTGTGTATTGATTCGCTGTGTATGTGCTCTGTGTGTACAATAAGAGTGAGCATCTTCAATGCGTCTACCAGTGCATTTCTTTGAAATTACACCCCCATCCTCATGCTAAGTGGAATTTAATAAAACCATTATGTGCCGTGGCAGGAGCTGGAAATGGTTGAGAGTATCTGAGTATTTATTTTTGCTATCAGACCTGTGGGCTGTACTGGAATACTGGAAACACAAAGTGGATGCATTCCGCCATCCGGTGGTCTTGTGACGCTACTACAAGGAACTTGAACTGCAGACGGTGAGACTCAAGGCAGCAGTTGGGAGTTTCTAAAACATTGACTGCTTACTCCGATTCAATTTGTCTAATATAACATTTTTTCTAAAGATCTGAAACTATGCACTAATATAGTAAATCAGGATGGGGGAAAATATTTTTCATGGCACTGTACATGAGGTAGACAGGTTTCCTTTAACAGACTATAATACAAGGGGCACCAGGGAGACACACACTACACAGCCTGCAGAAGAATTCTCAGAAGTTTGCTAATGCCACACACCAGTATGGAGTATATTATCTTAACAAAAGTGAGCTCGTCTGAGTAACTTTTTCCCAGTTGTAATTACATCAAACTTGTTTATTCTTCTGCCTAGTTGGCTTTGCAGAGGTTAGGTCAGAATAGTGTTCACTGTGTGAACTGTGTTCTTGGCTAGAAATGTAGCTGTACAAAATAAGTATTGTACCTTACTGAACCTGTGTTTAGCAGTTGTCTATGACCATGAAAATGCACTTTTTGTACGTCGCTTTGGATAAAAGTGTCTGCCAAATAAATGTAATGTAATGTAATGTAATCAAACACCCATGTGATAGAGCCAAAGGCATGACATGACCTTATGTTTAATCTTAAGGCTTTGCTTTTTCAATAAAAAAATCAGCTTTGGTAGGATAACAAGCCTACACATTAATGGATTGTTTTACTCTGCTTGGACAAGAACAAGAAACATTTACCGCATTTCAGCTTGTGCACATATATATTTTGTAATGGAATAGGATAGAAAAGCTGTTTTTCATGCCAGAGGAAAACCTTTCATAAGTGGCTCTGACATGCAGTCATACGAGAGCCCAAGGGGGGTCACTAGAGAGCAATGAAACACAGATCCCTGTCTGACTGAACCCTCCTGTACCCTGGGCAACACAGGCACCAATCGTGCGTCTCCCTGTGGAGCTACCGGCCACAGTCTGCACTGGCACGATTCGACCCGAGGCTGTGAGGCTCATCCATGCACCTCAGCGTGGTGCCTTAACCGAATGAGCCATCCAGCAGCCCCAAGCCTACTTTCAATAAAATTACACCTTATCAGCACCCATAAGAAATGCTGACTTCCATACAATATGCCAAATAATCACTGAATTGATAGGAACCACTCAAAGCATGTACATGAGGCAGACAGGAAATCATCAGGTCAGGTGACATTTTCCCACTGTAACAGACTTTAGTACAATATGCACCAGGGAAATACCCACTACACAGCAAGCAGAGGCATTCTCCAAAGTCTCACTAAGTTGAGTCTTGATAGTAGTTTCTGAGCATCACACCTCATAAGGTCACATCTCACAAGTATGGAGGCTCTGTCTGTGGTCAAACACACATTTTACATCAGTAATTAGGCCTCACAGCACACAACGTAACAGCACAGTATAGTTCCTGGGATGGGGGCGGTATATCCCCATGGTGGGTGCCAGAGCTTTTCGGGTCCTCTCAGGAGTGCACTCAGGACGGCCCTGAGCTGTATCCCATCCTCCCCGTAGCTCTCCATCGCTCTTCTCCCTCATCGCCACAGTAACTGGGAATGTGGAGACTGGGACAAGACTGCAGGCCTAGGCAGAAGGGGCCAGGAGTGCATACGGAAATACAGAAGCATACAATTCCCTTCACTACCTTAAGCCTCCAAGCAGCTGTACACTGCAGAACACACAGAACAGTCTGAAGTGCATTAATCACTGCAGGTTGCCTACTGAATCTAGAGGAACTGAGGCGGAGCAGTGAAAGAATGGGCAGTGATTCACTATGTGCACTCATATAGACATGAAAACTGTCTTTCTGATTGATCAAACAGTGAATTATTTTCAAAACATTTTAGTTTAAAGCCATATCTGCTGCAATTATTAAGATGTACGGATATCTGGGGAGTTCTGGAAATGACTGTTGAAAAAACATTGTAGTTTTTTTATACAGCCACTAGATGGTGGTAGAACTTTAGTTTCACACTGAGCTATCGTGTCACGGGCGCTTCCTGGTTTGAACCGTAATCTGACGTTTGGTCCTCGGCAAAAATAACAGAATCAGCATAACAAGTATATTAAGCAGCAATTATCGTTTTACAGAGTTCTGAGAGCTAGCTTCCTAATTGCTTGTCACTAGATGGATTACAGGAGCTTTCTCTGATCAGAGTATCACTAGCGTCAGTATGAAGTTCGGCTTTTTGTGTCATCAAATTGCCATTGTTGTATACATCAGAAATGGTTCCATGTTTTCACTTGTGGGCAAGAACATGGACACTGATGTTTTTTATTCTGAAGGTACTTTTTATGTTGTGTAAAATTAGATTCAGTGTGGGCTTTTATCATATGTACACAGAATTGTATAATTCTTTCTTGTTTGGGAGTATGTGGTCACAATGACCATGACATTTGTCACAGAAATCAGGTTTCTGCGATCAGATTCAGAATGCAAAAATCACTGACTATTCAATGGTGTGTAAGTGCATAGTGTAATATTAAATATTACATATGGGGGTATGCATCTTTTACATGTTTTTTGTCCAGCCCTGAACCTTTTGACACCAAAAAATAAAAATAAAAATTGACACCCGAAAAAAGAGATACAGCACCAAATATCATTCCATTTAATATAGCCTTAACGTAAACAAATCACCCCCTTCAAATTGAGCAGTAATCTAGTAAGTCAAATAACCTACTTTTATGATAAGATAATTGTCAGGGTTTCGGGGGGTTGCACCCGGGCGCAGAGTGAAACACACACAGCACAAGAGGTAAAGGGAAATAAAGACTTTACTACAAAAAGGCAAACACAAACAGGGAACAGAAAAGGCCACGACGGGCAAAACAAACTCAAATTCTTAAGAACAAAAAAAAAACACAAAAAAAAAAACACACAGAACAGAACACAGGCAGGGCAGAACACAGGCATATACACAAGCAAAACATAAATGAAACGCAAGGAACCAGCACCCAAGTCAGGGAACAAAGAACTCCAAACTAACAAGACACAGGAGGGCACAATTAACAATCAAACCAGGACAGGGTGGGAACAACGAGACACAAGCAGAAACAATAAAATAATTGAAAGCAATAATACAATTAACCAACAGGGGAACGAGCAGGACACAAAACAGAAGTGCCGCCATCTGGTGGCCCAACAAGGAAAAACAGAGACAGAAACAGAACCACGACAATAATAGTCTTTGGTACATATAAATGACATTTTTTGGTGAATGGTCTCCTTACTTTAATAATGACAGACATATATATATACATACCTTTTGGATTTTTAATTTCCTTATAAATTTCAAAGATGGACAAAGGTATTGATGAAATCTTTGCTTTATTGTATGCAATAACTGTCTGTGAACATCCAGTTTAAATTTGGTGACACTGATCATTATTTCCAGAGATACATGTGATAAGACAGACGCTGTCCCTTTTGGAGAAGCCTAAATTTTCACTATTTTCGATTTTGGGGAGGATCCAAACATCAACCAAAAAAACAAATTTTGCAGCAAAATATTTTTATACAACCATCCATTTCAAAAACTAGACATATTAAAGTTATGAAAAAACATGGTTGTGCTTTGTTCTATCTCGGGTAGGGGTATCTCAACTTTTAGGGGCCTTAGTTCCTCTACTATTTGACCTAGTCTTGTTTTGTCTGTATTCAGGCAGTTTGTATTTGTGACCAAACGTATACAGACAGAATGTGACTTGTTATTGTTTGCATGTCTATGCATGTTTGTATTAAAATACAACTTTTAAATAACAGCACTTTTTGTGTTCAGAAATTCTGAAATAATTTAAACACATGTTCAACAACCTGAACAGGAACCTGTTGATTCATCTCAGTCTTTAAAATACCTCAGTTAAAATACCTCTTCATGTAGACCTAACTGTTTGTAATATAGCACAATAGGCACAATGTGAACATGGGGTATTACATTACATTACAGGCATTTAGCAGACGCTCTTATCCAGAGCGACTTACACAACTTTTACATAGCATTTTACATTGTATCCATTTATACAGCTGGATATATACTGAAGCAATGCAGGTTAAGTACCTTGCTCAAGGGTACAACGGCAGTATCCTCACCCGGGAATCGAACCTGCGACCTTTCGGTTACAAGTCCAGTTCCTTACCCACTGTGCTACACTCCGTATTTATTCTAGATTGTATGCATAGCTATTTCTGACATAATGTGGCTTAAGAGGGCAAATAATCCAAACATGAAAAGCACCTAATTAAGATAAATTAATGGCTTGTTAAAATTCTGGTATTGCAATTGTGGTTAAAATGAAAACCAGCATACAGGTGTGTGAAGGAGTGGCCCTTCATTCAATTGTTAATTAATTAATTGTATTTAATGGTTTAATTGATTTAATTTGTTATCCTGAGGTAATTGTAACCCAGGTGTAATTGATTGGCTCAGCCTATTTAAGTGTCTGTCAGTGGGGACAGGGGGAGGGGAGCTGGTGGCAATTTTGTGGGCGCTTGGGTGGATGGATGGAGGAAGTTAGGCCAGGAAAAGTCATTGTATGTTCAGATTCTTCTGTAGCACTAATGGCACTGAAAGGTGGGAAAGGTGGGGCCAGACCAGACCTAATAGTAGAAATATTGTTTATGCTAAATCGAGTATCTAAGTTGGGGAGTACTGTTGGGTTTTTCTGGGTCCCAGCTCACGCAGGAATACAGGGCAACGAGGAAGCTGATATGATAGCAAAAAGAGCCGTCAACAGGAAGGATTTAGATCTGGAAGGACTGTATGGAAGGGCCGAGTGTAAGAGCTTAATTCGTCAAGGAATTGCAAAGTTATGGCAAAAAGAATGGGAGGAGGGAAACAAAGGCAGGTTTTATTTTTCAATACAGCCAACGCCAAATCTCATGTCAAATGTGAGAATGAGTGTTACATCCCTGTGTATTATGTAAAACATTATTATTATTAAGGGATGTTACTTTTCTGTGTTTTTGGCTGGGTATTGCTGGTTGTTTGTATTTCCCTATACAGGTGGATTATATGTTAAAGAATGGCATCGCTGAGCCCAGCTCGAGCGATTGGAGTTCTCCCTGTCTGCTCGTTAACAAACCCGACGGCACTTTTCGTTTTTGCACCGACTACAGGAAGGTGAATACAGTCACTAAACCTGACTGTTACCCTCTCCCTAGGATGGATGACTGTGTAGACCGGGTGGGTTCGGCTGCTTATGTAAGCAAATTTGATTTGCTTAAGGGTTACTGGCAAGTCCCCCTGTCAAAACGCGCGAAGGAGATTTCCGCTTTTGTTACACCAGACACTTTCTTGCAATATACGGTGATGCCTTTCGGGATGCGAAACGCTCCGGCTACTTTTCAGAGGTTGGCTAACCTCGTTGTGTCCGACCTGCCAGGTTGCGAGGCGTATTTAGATGACCTGGTAATTTACAGAACTCTTTGATCGTTTGTCTGCTGCTAATTTAACCGTGAATCTGGCAAAGTGCGAGTTTGGCCAAGCAACTGTCACGTACTTGGGCAAAGTTGTGGGTCGGGGACAGGTACGTCCAGTTGACTCGAAGGTGGAGACCGTGTTGGCATTTCCGGCTCCCAAAACCCGCCGTGAGCTGCGGAGATTCTTGGGGATGGTGGGTTACTACCGCAGTTTTTGCAAAAACTTCTCTGCGGTTGCTTCGCCGTTAACGGACCTCCTCAGCCCTAAGACTTATTTTACGTGGACTGATAAATGTCAACGGTCATTTGAGAACGTGAAAGCCTTGTTGGTTAACACACCTGTTCTCTCCGCACCCGATTTTATACGCCCTTTAAAACTTGCTGTGGATGCAAGTGACTGTGGTGCTGGAGCCGTTCTCATGCAGGAGGACGCTAACGGTGTTGATCATCCCGTGTGCTACTTTTCGAGGAAGTTTAACCGACATCAGCGGTTATACTCCACGATAGAGAAGGAGGCTTTGGCTCTGGTTCTTGCATTACAACACTTTGACGTTTATGTAGGCTCCTCTTCAGGCCCCGTCGTGGTGCAGACGGATCATAACCCACTTGTCTTCCTTCACCGCATGCATAACAATAACCAGCGCCTCATGCGGTGGAGCTTATTTTTGCAGTGCTATGATTTAGACATTCGGCACATCCGAGGGCGTGATAACGTTGTTGCCGACGCATTGTCCCGTATGCACGAATGTGACAATAAATAGAGAATTATTTATTGTCTTAAGGGTGGGGGTGTTACATCCCTGTGTATTATGTAAAACATTATTATTATTAAGGGATGTTACTTTTCTGTGTTTTTGGCTGGGTATTGCTGGTTGTTTGTATTTCCCTATACAGGTGGTGATAAACATGTATCCTGTTGCCGGGTGACCTGACTAGGAGGATGCGCTTGTCGTCGCTTGGAGACCGGACCAGATGCGGCCGTAGCTAGGACGCCGACGATCGTTGCGGGGCAACGGTTAGAAGAAGATGCGGGTCTATATAACAGCTGGACGCCGTCATCATATCAGAGCCATCTTTTCGTCTGCTACTGGAAGCCACGCTTGACTTCGCTCTGCTCCGAGACCTACATTCCAACCTGAACAGTTTTAATAATAGCCCAGAATTAGATTAGACGCGCTGTATCCGGCAGTACGGTACTTGACCAGCAGAGGACGCTAACATCGCGTAATCCCTGCGTTTCGATCTGGTGGAGAGGACCGGCCTCAAGGAGGACTTGGACCGCTGTACTGGCTGCCCGGTGAGGCTCAATTAAATAGCCTTTGTGTCACGGACATTTTAGCTAGGTTGACACTTTTAGCTTATAGGAAATCATTAAGTTGTATATAATAAATAATCATTTTCTCTCTAAACATCTGCGCGTTGGTTGCGTTATTGTGTAGATTGGTTGTGGTGGTTTAAAGTTACGAACCGTTCCACCCTCTTTGTTATTGCAACACTGAAGGGTATTTCCATTCGTAACAATGAGCAAGAGGGACAATGTGGTAATAACTAGACTGAGATTGGGTCATTGTGCAATAAAACATGGGCTGGCACTGGTTGCATATGAAAATGCATCTGGGGAGAGGCAGAAACTGTGAAGCATGTTTTGACGGAATGCACCAACTATCACGCAGAGAGAAGACTCATGAAAGCAGAACTGTCAGAAATCGGACTTACAGATTATTCATTGAAGTCTATTCTTGTCGTGGATCACTGTGATACTCCAAAGACTGTATTTAAATTCCTCCGTCGCACTGGTCTCTACATAAGGATGTAGCTTTTTCAATGGAGCTCTATGATTGACCTGTGGAGGGCAGCATTACACTCTTTAGTGTACAGCCTGCCTGAAGCTGTTAGAAGAAGACAGGGGGAGGGAAGGTGAGCCACTACTATCTTTTGTACGTTTGGCGCTTTTAAAATAAATTATTAGTCTTTCAAGTCTTGTTTTTCTCAGTTGTTTTTAAGCCTTTTTACAAGGTGGGAAACAGGACCGAGGCAGGGAACCAGTTCTTTTAACAGGTCTGCTTTCAGATCATTAAAAAAAAAAAAAAAATCAGTTTATGATATTTGGTGAAGAATTCTTTAATTAAAGAGAGAATTCTGGACATGGTCATGTATACCAGTTATAAAAATGCAGTGTTTTCTTGTGTGCCACAATCCCTTCCCTACAAAACGATACAGAACATGTCGGTTGTTGAAACCTCAAATCAGACTTTTCATTGTATGTTCATTCACCTGCCTTTACAGTGTATACAGAGTTATTGGCACCGTCAGTTGATATGATGCATTCACTTTATGAAATGTTTTCTATGCTCAGCAATATGAGAAAATGATAGTTTTATTGTGAAACCATTGCTTAGACGGGAAAAAAACAATAATTTTTATTGAGAAAATGATGCGTCATAATTCTTGGCACCCCTTGCATTTAGTTCTTAGTGCTGTTATCTTGGCAAAGGGAGAATGAACTGAGTCTTCTCTTATAATGCCTGATGAATTGGGAGAACACATATACAGTGGCTTTGGAAAGTATTCAGACCCCTTCACTTTTTCCACATTTTGTTATGTTACAGCCTTATTCTAAAATTGATTAAATTCATTTTTATTTTCATCAGTCTACACACAATACCATATAATGACAAAGCGAAAACAGGTTTTTAGACATTTTTTCAAATTTATAAAAAATAAAACTTAAATATTACATTTACATAAGCATTCAGACACTTTGCTATGACACTCAAAATTGAGCTTAGGTGCTTAGGTTTCCATTGATCATACTTGAGATGTTTCTACAACTTAATTGATGCCCACCTGTGGTAAATTCAATTGATTGGACATGAAAAGGCACACACCTGTCTATATAAGGTCCCACAGTTGACAGTGCATGTCAGAGCAAAAACCAAGCCATGAAGTCAAAGAAACTGTCTGTAGACATTGAGTCGAGGATTGAGTCGAGGTACAGATCTGATGAAGGGTACAAAAAACTTTCTGCAGCATTGATGATTCCGAATAACACAGTGGCCTCCATCATTCTTAAATGGAAGAAGTTTGGAACCACCAGGTCTCTTCCTAGAGCTGGCCACCCTGGCACACTGAGCAGTCGGGTGAGAAGGGCCTTAGTCAGGGAGATGACCAAGAACCCGATGGCCACTCTGACAGAGCTCCAGAGTTCCTCTGTGGGATGGGAGAATCTTCCAGAAGGACAACCATCTCTACAGCACTCCACCAATCAGGCCTTTATGGTAGAGTGGCCAGACGGAAGCCACTCCTCAGTAAAAGGCACATGACAGCCCGCTTGGAGTTTGCCAAAAGGCACCTAAAGGACTCTCAGACCATGAGAAACAAGATTCTCTGGTCTGATGAAACCAAGATTGAACTCTTTGGCTACAGTGCCAAGTGTTACGTCTGGAGGAAACCAGGCAACGCTCATCACCTGGCCAATACCATCCCTACGGTGATGCATGGTGGTAGCAACATCATGCTGTGGGGATGTTTTTCAGCGGCAGGAACTGGGCAACTAGTCGGATCGAGAGAAAGATGAATGGAGCAAAGTACAGGGGGATCCTTGATGAAAACCTGCACCACAGCGCTCAGGACCTCAGACTGGGGCGAAGGGTCACCTTCCAACAGGACAATGACCCTAAGCACAAGACAATGCAGGAGTGGCTTCGGGACAAGTCTGTGAATGTCCTTGAGTGGCCCTGCCAGTGCCCAGACTTGAACCCGATCGAATATCTCTGGAGAGACCTGCACACTACGAATTCAAGTCACCTGACCTAATTTATTTAAAAAACGAGTTGGTTTGTAAGATGTCACCGCTTGTATATCGAGTCGTTTATGATTGCTTATCAGTTTTAATTAACGGTCGATAATTCTCTGGTTACAACGCAGCACTTTTAGCTACGTTAAGATAACACCCTTAGTGCTCCGTACTAGGTTAATAATAAGCCGGGCGTAATGCTGGCTTCATGGGGTTTCATGTATAAATTGTATATAATGCATATTTTAATTAGTGTTTGTTTAAATGTACATGTATTCACTGTAGCCTTACAGTAGGCCTATAATTAGTTTTAGAAGTGTCTCGGTATGCTGCGACTACGGTACCCTCGCATCTACGATACCATGTTTACCTTAAAAGGGAGTTGTCATCTCTTCTCTGGAGACACTCATACCAGTTTATGCGCATTTACGGTATATCACTCTGCTGTTTCTCATGGAATACAATTGATAACTTCTAATGATTAATCAGTTCATGACAATTTAATTATTCATGTCTAATGAGAATATTTTTGATTGAACTCATTTTAATCTTACCGAAGTCTCCCGCGTATAAATCTCACTCCTGGATTAGATGCACCAACGCTATTTAAATATACGCTTTCATGTCGCCGAAAAGCGGATGACGATTGACCACATTCAAGCATCGAGTCATAACTGTGGACACTTAAATCTCAGTTGTAGTTGTACACCAAAGAATCATAATTCCTCAGGAAATTATGCAGCAGAGACAAGTCAAAATTTGAATAGGCTTAATAAAATGAGACAAAAACCACTGGTTACAATAGATTTTTCTTAATCAAACATCCAAAATAAATACAATCAAGACTATCACATTTATTCAGCCTTTAATGTTGAAATCCACTGGCCCTGGCAAATTCTGCCCGATTGCAGCTGAAGCCCTCATTCTTTTCCAAGATCCTGATGATTACCTTTAAAACAGAAAACACAAGTCACTAGGTTCAGTTTACACATCACTGTTATTGTTTATCATGTAACCAATATCAGTCAGCAATAACTCAGCATTCACATCTCACCTCTTGAAGTATGACATTAAAGAGGTAGCCCATCATGTGATTTCACCTCTGTCAATTTTTTCTTGCACATTGGTAGCAGATGCTATCAGCTTCATGAGCTTGACAGTCTAAAGATTTAATACATTTACATATTTAAACAATCTGACATAACTTATTTTGTATTGCACTTTTCAAAACCCTGGCCACAAGTGCTTTACATTTAGATAATATCAAAGAGAATTGTCAAGCTTTGCAAGAACAGAGTAAAACAAATGTCGGATTAATTTACCTGACTACACAGAGTTTTTGGTGATTTGCTCTGACAGTGGCGGAGGTAGGTATCTGCTCTGACAAGAGGATTGCTTCAACTAACATGCAAGAAGTGGTCAGGTAGAAGCAAACTGCAAACAGAATGCATATCAGGCCAGTGCCATATGTACCACAATTAAACCATCAGTGAAAGCCCAGGATATATGGGTATATTTATAAATCAATGACAAACTATGTTCTACAGCATATCCATCAATTTACCCACCAAAATATAATTTATGATTAACAATGTTGTACATTTTCAGCTCTTATACAATGGTAGTACAGATTCTGATGTAGTCAGCTGAAATGAACTTCTTAGCTTACAAAGGAGATGTACAGTAGAACAGGCAGCAGTTTGAACAGACTAGGCAGAATTGGTGTCATTTCAAACAGACAGGAATATGGGTTTAACATCAGCATATCTTTGAAATGCACAGCATTTACTGCTCTTAATATTGATGGTGCCCAAAAGGAATTTCTACCTTTGTTTACAAATTTTATGAAGATGTGTATAGTTCTAAATTTAATTTTGTTGCTTGTGAGGCATTTCTTGGAAATATCCAAAGCAAAATCCGTACTATTGACGATCGGTTTAAACAATTATGCGAGGCTGACCTTACTATTGAGGAAATTAAAAATGCTTTATTTTCAATTTAAAAAAACAAAACGAATCCCCGGGAATTGATGGGTTATCCATTGAGTTTTACATGCATTTTTGGGAACCTTTATTTAACATGTATAAACAGTGTATCAGTTAAGGAGAGATGGTTCCCACAATGAGACAGGGCATTATATCTCTCATTCCTAAGGATTCATTATTAATTGATAATTGGCATCCCATCACACTCCTATCAACAGATTAGTTTAGGCTTTGGTCTATGCCAACAGATGGACTGAAAAAGGATTGAAAAGGATTGGACTGTTTAATTGCAGAGACTCAAACTGGCTTTATGAAAAACCGTCATATTAGTAGTAATATTAGACTTATTTTAGACTTACTAGATTATAAAGAGGAGATAAATTCCAAAGCAGTTATTTTATTTTTAGATTTTTATAAGGCATTTGATGCAATTGAACACAGATTTCTCATTAATACTTTAAATCTATATGGTTTCGGGGATACATTTGTGGGCATTATCAATATGTTATATAAAAACATAAATAGCTCTGTCATACTTGGCTTTAACACTTCCAATAGATTTCAGGTTAATAGAGGGATGCCCAATCTCCCCCTTTTTGTTTATTTTAATCACAGAATTATTATCAATCAATATTACTGACGAAAATAAATTAGAAGGGATTTTAATTTTTGGTAGGGAAGTCAAAATTTCTCATTTGGCAGATGACACCACCCTTTTTTTGAAAAACTAACATTATATACCTATTGCTAATAATTTAATTAAAAAAATAACAGATGCCTCTGGTCTAAAACTAAACTTAACTAAATGTGAAATTTTACCTTTACATAATTGCAGTGAATCTGTAATGTATAACATCCTAGTTAAGGATTCTGTTAAATATCTTGGGATACATATTACCAAAAATCTTGTGACTAGACAACACTTGAATTTTTTCAGTAGAATAAAAAACACTAAAAGCATCCTTAATTTTTGGCTTCAGAGAGATCTTTCGATTATCGGGAGAGTCCTGCTCTCCAAGACTGAAGGCCTATCTTGTTTTGTATACCCATCCTTGGCATTATTTGTTCAGGAATCTACAGTCAGTGAAATAAATAAAACGTTTTTAGATTTCCTTTGGAAAAATAAATCACACAAACTTAAAAAAAACAGTAATGTCTAACCCCAGAGAGGAAGGGGGGCCTGAATTTATAGACTTTAATGACATAGTAAACACCTTTAAAAATAATTGGTTAAGAAGATGCCTTCTAAATCCCAGTTTTATTTGGTAATTTATCCCAAACCACATTTTTAATAAAATCGGTGGTCTCTCTTTTCTTTTAAAATGCAATTATTTACCACATAAGCTATCTATCCTCCTATCCAAATTTCACCAACAAGCCCTCCTTGCTTGGAAACTGGCTTATGTCCACAATTTCTCCCTGCACAAATCCCTCCTATGGAATAATAGTGATATTACTTGTAAAAATAAATCACTATTTTTTCCAAAATGGCACCTTAGAAATATAAATCACACACTTAATTTTTTTGATGATTTTGGCGATGTTTTATCTTATGAAAAGTTTATGGAAACTTATAACTTTCCAATCCCTTCTAAAGAATACAATTCTGCCATACGAGCTATTCCTCCCGGGCTAACTCAGTTAATTAGAAACTGCCTTTGCTGTGGTCAGATAGATAATGCATTACCAATATTGATGTTGGATGGTTTAGAGCTCACAGACAAAAAATGTATCAACAAACATATTTGCCAAATCTTTCAACGAAGGAACAAAGTGGTGCCAAGAGGTAAATTCTACTGGAGAACGTGTATTGAGGATATTTGCTGCCTTGGCTTCTGCCATATAAATATTGCATTTCTAATAAAACCAAGGAGACTCATATTAAACTTCTACACAAAATATATCCAACCAAGGCACAATTTATGGCTAAATTTACAGATATTGATAGCCTTTGTACTTTTTGCAATAAAGCTGATGAAACTCCTATCCATCTGTTTTATAGTTGTGAAATAACAAAGACATTCTGGGAAGATTTAGCATCTTACTTATTTTCAAATTCTAATATTACATATTCCTTCATGCTAAAAGACATTGTTGTTATTATGATAACGAAAATAATAAAACATTGGAATATGTAGTTAACTTCTTTATTCTTATTGCAAAATGTTTTGTTCATGAACAGAAATTCTCTAACTCCCGTCCTGCCTTGCGTCTCTTTTTGATTGAACTGGATTCACTTCTATCGTCAATTAAAATACTAAAGGACAATAAAAGTCAAAAGTTGATAAAATATTTACAAAATTTTTTTGAAGAACCCCCTGTTGAAATGTAACTGAAATACACACTAGATCCTTCAGTCATTCAGAACTACCGCCCGGTATCTCTCCTCCCTTTCCTATCCAAAACACTTGAACGTGCTGCATCTAACCAACTCTCTGCTTTCTTCTCTCAGAACAACCTGCTTGACCCCCACCAGTCTGGCTTCAGGCCTGGCCACTCGACCGAGACTGCACTCCTCTCAGTCAGTGAGTCACTCCATGCCGCACGAGCAGCCTCCCTCTCCTCTGTCCTGATTCTTCTAGACCTCTCTGCTGCATTTGACACTGTGGAGCACTCTATCCTCCTGTCCTCCCTGGCAGCAACAGGGATCTGCGGCACAGTCCTTGACTGGATTGAGTCTTACCTCTCTGACCGTTCCTTCCAGGTTGCCTGGGCGGGTAAGGTATCACCACCCCGTCCCCTCGCCACCGGAGTTCCCCAGGGCTCAGTCCTCGGTCCCCTTCTCTTCACCTTATACACCAGATCCCTTGGCCCTGTAATCTCTGCCCATGGCTTGTCCTATCACTCCTATGCCGATGACACGCAACTCTTTCTCTCCTTCTCCCCATCGGACACACAGGTCCCTGCCTGCATCTCCGCTTGCCTGGGGGACATCCAGAGCTGGATGGATAATCACCACCTGAAGCTCAACCCGGGAAAGACGGAGCTAATCTTTATTCCTGCTCTATCCTCTACCCTCCTCGACTTTTCCATTTCCCTAGGGGACACCTTAGTGACATCATCACCCTGTGCCAAGAATCTCGGAGTGGTGATGGACAACAGGCTGTCCCTCTCCAAGAACATCGCAGCAGTAAGCCGGGCATGCAGATTTTTCCTGTATAACATCCGGAGAATCCATCCCTTTCTCACCACCTACTCAACCCAGCTCCTGGTCCAAGCAATGGTTCTATCCCGCCTGGACTACTGCAACTCTCTTCAGGCTGGACTACCAGCATCTGCCACCAGACCCCTGCAACTCATTCAGAATGCTGCAGCTCGTCTGGTCTTCAACCTCCCCAGACACTCCCACGTCACTCCCCTGCTCACTACCCTCCACTGGGTGCCTGTTATAGCTCGCATCAAATTTAAAACATTGGTCCTAGCATACCAGGCAGTCAAGATATTCAAACCCTACATGCCAGCCAGACCCCTCCGTTCCGCTACCTCAAGACGCCTGGCACCTCCCCCTCTTCGCACCTGCGCTTCCAGAACACGTCTCCTGTCTGTTCTGGCCCCACGATGGTGGAATGACCTCCCCGTGGAGGTCAGAACAGCTGAGACACTGACCCAGTTCAAGCGACGACTGAAGAAGACCTCTTCAGGCTGCACCTCTCCCCATCCCTCCCTACCCCCCTGTAAATGACTGTAAGCTTAGGGTTCTAACTAGGCAGCTGTTTCGTAGGTGACTTAGGTGCATTAACTGTCTTAACTACTGCTTGTATTTTTTCCATAGACTGCGTTGTTGCCGTTCTCGTTGTGTTAGTGTTAATCATTTTAACCTTCAGGGTCCAAGTTGAACTATGCGGTTGTTCCCTGCACTTGGACCGGTACTTCTCTCTAGGGTTTTCGTCATACTTGTTCCTGGTTATGGTTATACACTTTGTTGTACGTCGCTCTGGATAAGAGCGTCTGCCAAATGCCTGTAATGTAATGTAATGTAATGTACTATTGCTGACTGTGGAATGTCTGTATTCACGTTATTATTTTCCTTATTTTACTTTATTTTTTATTTATTCATTTTTATTTATTTATTTTTTTAACTATTTGATCTTTAGTTATTTTTTCTATTATTTTACATATTGTATCATTTCTTCTGTTTCAATAAGATACAGTAACATTTGAATTTACATATTGCTGTACTTTCCTGCTTTAACCTGTATTTTGTCATTTCTACCAATAAAAAAAAAATTTTTTTTAATTGGGTCCTCTACATGGACGTTACGTGCTTCCTGTCCTGTCCGTGGATCTCCTCCTGGTGGATTTTCCCCAGCTTGCTGCAGGCGGACCCTTCAAACTCAAACGCCATTTTCAAGACGGACGAGAAAGAAAAGGGAGTAAAAGGAGGAATAAAACTGAAAAAAAGAACAGAGTAAGTAGCCTGTTGTGGAGTGGGATGGAGAGAATATAAACGAAAGGTGAAGAGGTGTGGGGAGGAACGGGAAACTTACAGTATAATCGCATTAACACGCCTAATTCAGCAAAACAGAAATCTGACAAGAAAATGGCGGTCTGGGTGCAATTGGCTTATTTTTTTATATTCCATTTGCAGGGCTCGAAATTACGACCATTTTTTCATATGCTCCCGAAATTTAATCTGTGCGACCTCGAAATATAATTTGGAGCATTTGTGCGAGTGCAAATAATTGTTCTGGTGCGACCTTTTTTTTTTTCTTTTTCCAGTCGAACGTCCCTTTCACTGTACATTCGCTAGTTAGTACACTCTAATGTTACCTGAAGGCAAAAGTTTATGATCAATTTATTAGCGTTATCGATAGCTGAAAAGTTGAATCGAACGATTACGGCATTTTTTTTAGACGTAGTGTTTTGTGTAGCGAGCCGGTTGAAACAGCTAATTTCTCCGATGCAGTTTACTGGGATGCACCGAAATGAAAATTCTTGGCCGAAACCGAAAGTAAAAAAACACTTGGCCGAATACCGAGTACCGCTATTTTTTCATTTATTTGCCCATTTGTACCATTGCATAAATTAAATCAATTTAGCTTTTGATTTATGCTTTTCAATGACAAAATTAAATTACAAAACGACAAGGTGATTAAAAAACTTTTATTATTCTATTGAACATTCAGTTCTTTCCAGAAGACATTATAGTAAAAAAGCACAATAACTGGGGTAATGAACATAGAGGGCAGGGAGAATTCCACCGAAAGTTGATACTAGTATAATATTCAGTAAAAATATTTTTGGGAGGTAATTCAAGATCTTTATTATTTTCCTTTGTACAATACAAGAATACAATAACATTTAAAAAAAAAAAAAAAAAAACAAATAAACGGAGAAAACACATCATTCAACCAACATGATTTCCAACCACAAATGTTCACCTGTAGCCTATCGTGGAATATATATTTCATTTCTACCGAACGTAATTTCAAAAGGTAAGTCAGTGCCGATTGTTGACTAATCAAGGGAAATGTAAAATGCTGCGAGTATTAGCCATTAGCCATTAGGCATTTTGACTCTGTCGGCCGAATACCGAATGTGTTATTTTTGCTATTTTCGGCCGAATATTTTCGGTGAACGAAATTTCGGTGCATCCCTACAGTTTATTGGCGGTTGATTTAATTAGCGGTATTAATGTGACGAGAAGCGCTTTGTAGTTTGAATGCAAGCAAACCCCCCCCCCCCCCCCCCCCCCCCCCCCCCTTTATACTGTAAAGCGGAGATCGCAGTGCGTTGTCGACACATTTTAAGCGTGACAGTTGAACTGTTACTTGTAAACCGTACTGTTATATTGTCGTTTTTTTATCAATAAAAAAATCTATTGCATATATTGTTGGTGGTCCTTACATTTTGGTGGGTGCTCCTAACTTTTTGAAGTTGAGAGCACGAGTGCTACCAAGTAAAAAAGTTAATTTCGAATCCGGATTTGTGAACAAAAGTCTTTTAAAAATAATTTTTAAACGTTTTTGTTTAATTCAGTATTTTGTAAATAGTTCATGATAATATTACCTTGTGAGATATGATGGTAGCCACAGGCCTAGTAATTTGATTAAAAGAGTAGGCTACATTTTGACACCTGCAACCGTAACATTGAAAGACATAACGAACTTTTTGTCAAACAGTAGCCTGTCTAACAGACATTCATTTTTCACCGAAATCGGGTAAATAAATAAAAGTAACGTGAACAATCACACAGTGACGATTCAGCACTAACATCTGTGGATTTTATTTCAGTAAATCTATTTATTAAACAATGTACATATTAAATTCGGTCTGTGGTTTTGTCAGAAAAGTTTTTTTCTTTTCCAACTAGTGTCATATTTATAGATAAACTTATTCTTAAGAAAATAATTAAGACATTAGGAACAACTGGATTTTCCCACATGGCAATAATAGACCTATGGAAGCCTATTTCTCTTGAACAGAGATGTATTGATAGAATAACAGTTTTGTTGTACACGATGAGCCTTGTGTGGACAGGGAAGTCAGAAATTAGTTTTCTCTATATATCAAGCAGTTTGAATTTGTGCAGAATGTAGAAATGTAAAATTTGGGCAGACTGTACAGTATGTGGTGTGTTACTGTTACAGTTGTTGTGTTAATGCTATTGGCTAACACAGCAGGTTTAGCTAAAGCACAGTAGAATACTGAGGTCAAACTGGAAATACAGAGCTACACAAGCAATGCAGCATTAGTGTTACAGTTTTATAATTCTCCATAGAGAAGAAGGCTGCACATTCAAATGTTACCTGTTGCCTAGTAGGTCAGGCGATGGTTCCACTGACAGCACAGAGCAACTGACGCATTTTGATACTTGCAGGGACAACAGCAGAGACTGTTTCCACAGGACGAACGTTCAACTAAGGAACTAAATTTAACAGAGGTAAGCCCTAGCAGCCCCTTTACATAACCTGTCTTTCTTTCCATTTTAAAGGGGGACAGTTCACTCTATCATAGGCTATTCATCTCACTCTATCATAGGCTATTCAGCTCACTCTGTCATAGGCTATTCAGCTCACTCTGTCATAGGCTATCTAGCTCACTCTGTCATGGGTTATTTGGCTCACCCTATCATAGGCTATTCTGTTTAATCTGTTGTCTTTGCTTAAACATTTAAAATTCGTCCCTTTAGATTTTTTGCCTTTTCTTCCTGCAGTTGAACATTAGATTAGATTAGATTAGATTCAACTTTATTGTCATTGCACAGAGTACACGTACTGAGACAACGAAATGCAGTTAGCATCTAACCAGAAGTGCAAAAGAAGCAGTAAAGTGCAGTAAAGTGTATGTACATAAGTGAATAAATATGAATACAATAGATAAATATGAATACAATGCAATGTGGTATAAACAGTATAGACAGTGGATCGGTATAAATATAATAAATATATTATTAGCAAGGTGCAGCAGTGCAAGGTTAAGTCATTGGAGTAAGTTGAGTGGGGGGGGGGGGGGGGTCCAGGTGGGGGTATCCGGGGTGGGGGGGGCTGTCACCGTGGTGCAGAGTTCAGCAAGGTGACAGCTGAGGGGAAAAAGCTGTTCCTGAACCTGCTGGTCCTAGAACGGAGGCTCCTGTAGCGCCTCCCAGAGGGAAGGAGGGCAAACAGTCTGTGGCTGGGGTGAGAGGTGTCCCTGGCGATGCTGCGTGCCTTCCGCAGATACCGCTTGTGCTGAACAGTCTGAATTGCTGGGAGTGGAGTGCTGGTGATGCGTTGGGCGGTTTTCACCACCCTCTGGAGTGCTTTCCGGTCCGAGGCAGAACAGCTGCCGTACCAAACTGTGATGCAGTTGGTGAGGATGCTTTCAATTGTGCAGCGGTAGAAGTTCACCAGAATCTGAGGAGACAGATGGGCTTTCCTCAGTCTCCTCAGGAAGAAGAGTCGCTGGTGAGCCTTCTTGACCAGGGTCGAAGTGTTGAGGGCCCAGGAGAGGTCCTCGGAGATGTGGACGCCCAGAAACTTGAAGCTGGTGACACGCTCAACCTCCGTCCCATCGATGCAGATAGGGGTGTGTGTGCCTCCTTTGGTCTTTCTGAAGTCCACAATGAGCTCCTTGGTCTTCTTGGTGTTGAGGGCCAGGTTGTTGTCGGCGCACCACGCTGCCAGGTGCTGGACCTCCTCCCTGTAGGCTGTCTCGTCGTTGTTATTTATGAGACCAACCACCGTTGTGTCGTCTGCAAACTTGATAATGGTATTGGAGCCATGTACAGGAGTGCAGTCATGGGTGAAGAGGGAGTATAGGAGAGGACTCAGCACACAGCCTTGTGGGACGCCGGTGCTCAGGATGAGGGTTGAGGAGGTGAGGTTGTCTAACCTAACATACTGAGGTCTGTTGGTTAGGAAATCTAATATCCAGTTGCAGAGGGAGGGGTTGATACCAAGGTCACCAAGTTTGGTGATCAGTTTGGAGGGGATGATGGTGTTGAATGCTGAACTAAAGTCAATGAACAGCATTCTTACATAGGTGTTGTTGTTGTCCAAGTGGGAGAGGGCGGAGTGTAGCGCTGTGGAGATGGCGTCCTCCGTACTCCTGTTCTGACGGTAGGCGAATTGGAAGGGGTCCAGTGTGGGTGGTAGGCAGGATTTTAGATGAGCCAGGACCAGCCTCTCGAAGCACTTCATGATGGTGGAGGTGAGTGCAACAGGGCGGAAGTCATTTAGGTTTGCTGCAGAGGAGTGTTTCGGCACCGGCACGATGGAGGTGGATTTGAAGCACGTGGGGACAGCTGCTTGGGCCAGTGACAGGTTGAAGATGTCAGTCAGGACCTCAGTCAGCTGCCCAGCGCAGGCCCTGAGCACGCGTCCGGGGATGCCATCAGGGCCAGCAGCCTTGCGTGCATTGATCCTGCTCAGTGCTGCACACACGTCGGTGGGGGCGAGTGTAAGGGGCTGGTGGTCTGCAGAGAGTACGGCCTTGATAGCCGCCTCCTGGTTGTCCCTGTCAAAGCGAGCGTAGAAGTTATTAAGCTCGTCAGGGAGGGAGGTGTCGCTGGTTGGGGGGAAGGTGTAGGTGGGTTTGTAGTCCGTGATGGCCTGGATGCCCTGCCACATGCGTCGGGGGTCAGAGTTGTAGGTGAAGTGCTCCTCAATCCTTAGCTTGTGGCTGTGCTTGGCCCTCTTGATGCCCCTTTTCAGGTTAGCCCTGGCTGAACTGTAGGCCTGCGTGTCACCTGATCTGAAAGCAGCGTTGCGTGCCTTCAGCAGTAGGCGGACCTCTCTGTTCATCCACGGCTTCTGATTGGGGAATGTTGTAATCTGTTTGTGGGTGGTAACACTGTTGATGATAGTGTTGATGTAGTCCAAAACAGAGGAGGCATAGGCATCAATGTCTGTGTGGGAATCCAGGGTGGCCTGAGTGGCAAACATACTCCAGTCTGTGTGTTGAAACCGGTGCTGTAGGACAGAGTCTGCTCCCTCTGGCCATACTTTAACTGTTCTAACTGACGGTTTCACACGTTTGATGAGTGGTGTGTATTTAGGGAGTAGGAACAATGAGAGGTGGTCAGACTGTCCCAGGTGAGGGAGGGGAATGGCTTTGTATGCCTCAGCCATGTTAGTGTAAACATGGTCTAAGGTCTTGTCCCCTCTTGTAGGGCAGGAGACATGCTGATGGAATTTGGGGAGTACAGTCTTTAGGTTGGAGTGGTTGAAATCTCCCGCAATAATAAAGGCTGCCTCCGGGTGTGTAGTCTGTTGTTTGCTAATGGCGGCCAGCAGTTCTTTCATAGCAAGTTTAGCATTAGCGTCCGGGGGTATGTATGCTGCAGTCACAACAGCAGATGTAAACTCTCTGGGCAGATAAAAAGGTCTGCACTTAACCATGAGATGTTCTAGGTTAGCAGAGCAGTGACTCTCGATAATGGCATTGTCTGTGCACCAAGCTTTGTTGACATAAATGCACAATCCCCCACCTCTGGTTTTACCGGAGTCATCAGCTGTTCTGTCCGCCCTGAGGATGTAGCGCCCAGGTAGCTCAATGGCGCTATCGGGAACACCGCTGTTAAGCCAAGTTTCCGTAAAAATCATGACGTTGCAGTCCATAATTCTTTTATGAGTGGTGATCCGCAGTCGCAGTTCATCCATCTTGTTCGCCAGGGACCGTACATTGGCGAGGAAAATGCTGGGTAGAGATAGCCGATGAGGAGATAGCCTTAGCTTGGCTCTTAGCCCTCCTCTTGTCCCCCGCTTTTGTTTGCGGTCTCGACGCCGCCTGCGAGTACTTCCGGCCGGCGGAGCCGGGTTGGTAGCCTCCGGTGTCCAGACGGTCTCAGTGTAGAGCCGGAGATCGCTGATAAAGTTGTCCGAGTTGGATAATCCTATATCCAAAAGTTCTTGTCGGGTGTACGATACGTATGCAAAACTGTTCTGAGTGAACAGACTTAAAACGACTAAGTAGATCACCGCTAATTTGCGAAAACTGGAGAGACGCTGAGCCTCGCGTTGTGCACGCGCCGCCATCTTGGTCTATATTTAACATTGTTAAATATGATACATTATTGAAATAATGCCATACATTTCATCACATACTTTTGCCATACTGCATGAGCATTATTATGATACACATCCTGCTATTCACATACTACAGTATTTGTGTTATTATAATACACATCCTGATATTCACATACTACCATATTTCTATTATTATGATACACATCCTGCTATTCACATACTACCATATTTCTGTTATTATGATACACATCCTGCTATTCACATATTACCATATTTCTGTTATTATCATACACATCCTGCTATTCACATACTATCATATTTCTGTTATTATGATACATATCCTGCTATTCACATACTACCATATTTCTGTTATTATAATACACAACCTGCTATTCACACACTACCATATTTCTGTTATTATAATCTCATAAAAAACACGTTTTCAAGTTACTCACATACAAGACATACACTCTCTATAACTCATTCATTCAAACTGGCAAAATCTAGGCCTGCCATTAAAAGTATTGATATCAAAATGACGCCAAGTTACTGTACTACAAACAATATAGGCTATCTTGCCTCACTGAAATTACATAAACTGTATTCCTAGATTCCTAGATAAACTGCAGGCCTAGATTTAGCCAGTTTGAATAAATGAGTTATAGACAGTGTATGTCTTGTATGTGTGAGTAACTTGGCATTTTTGTATCTTGAAAATGTGTTTTTTTATGAGATATCATTTCTTTTTGCAAAGTCTTTGTTATGAGAAAGTGAGAAATGCGAAGTAACCCTTTAAGAAACGGTTGTGGATTATGGCTATCCTTGTGTGAATTTGTACAGTCTGATGAGCATGTACCATTGAGCACTTTCGCTTTGCTATATATGTAAAACAGTGGCTGTGACAAAGGGTGCGGTGGCGTAAGTATAAACGCATGAGAAACGCAGCTGAAATATGCCCAGTGTATGTACTCACGGATTTGGCAACCATCCTGCGAGCCTTGATTGACAAAATTATCAGCAAGCCCGTAGAATTAGAGCTCCCTAGGTCGCAACTTGTGTACCCTTCTGTCCTGCTCCGTTTTCTGTTATTTAGTCGAGATGCACTTTTAGTGTTTGTAAGGTTTATAGGCAGTTTGATAGGCTTATCTGCAGGTAGGAGTCCTCTCCGCTGTTTTTCTAAGGTAGATCAGTGACCTTATGTGAGAATTGGAAGTAGTAGAAGCGGAAACCTTGATAGGGGGGAATAGGAGCAGACACGTATGTCCCAGCAATCTTTGCATATGATAAAATAACAATAGTACGAGAGAAATGAGGAGGAATGATGAAATTGACTAGTTGAAACAATATGTTTTTAGCAGAATGGGCATGTAGGTGAAGTTTGACATGATGACAGACTACAGTGCAAAGTAAATGAAGTGACCATGAGCAATTTGTGTTTCCTTATTGAACGGTATAAACAATCCCTCATGAAAGTGGCGGGTGAAGTAACGTGTGATAATGTATAGGGAATCTATTGCCCTGATGTGCTCTTCTCATGTTGAGTACTAGTAGGCTAGTTATAATTGTGATTGAGTCATGAGTTGAAATGTAATGTTTTAATGGGGAGTTGCAGACAGTACATACGCAGTAATTGTTTGTATGTGGCTAGATAGAGAACCGAGCGAGGTAGGCTAACATGAATGTAGAAATGTGGCGTTTGCTGATAAGAACGTTTTCTACAGTAGCCAAGTGAAGAAATATAGTTAGTAGAAATGGCACAGTGGTCAGCTGGTGTAACTTTTTAAGAAAATCAATACATTTGTCGTCATGAAATGCATATGGTTGGCCGTGAGTGACTTTTGGTAAAGCAAATATAAGTGTAAGAAAACGTTAGTGTAAAATATCAAAATATCTTCCTGAGGGCGAGGCGGGATTAGATTCTTCGACCTCTGACTTTCAGTGTGTAACTTTGGCAGTACGCCACCACGACATAACTATTCAATGCGTGAAATGTCATGGTAAAACCTGTCCATGGTTTTAAAGAACACAGGCCAGTAAGCACTGCTGAGCTCCGGTTGAATCCATATAGCCTGGCGATATTGTAGCCGGTTAACTGGACGACGTGCAGATGGTACATCATAATGCAGTGTATACATGCGGTGAATGCCGGGTAGATGTGGTGCAAAAGAAATAATTGATAAGTAATAGACAATTATTAGTGAGGAAAAAACCAGGTTAAAGAAACTTGTTCCTGACTAGGCTTGAACTGGCAACTTCATGGTTCATAGACTGTAACACTGACCACTAGGCCATAAACAGACTGGCTGTGGAAACTTTTTGGGTGATAATAGAAGAGCTCCCGTTGAGTCCATATGGCTTTGCAATATTGTAGCCGGTTAACTGAACGTGTAGATGGTATGTCATAATGCAGTGTATACGTTCGGTGAAGGCTGGGTAGATGTGGCGCAAAAGCAATAATTGAGAAGTAAAAAAACCAGGTTAAAGAAATGTGATCCTGGCTGGGCTTGAGCCAGCAGCTTCATGGTCTATAGGCTGTAACCTTGACCACTAGGCCATGAACAGACTTGCTGTTAAGAGCAGAAATGTTTCAGACTAAGAAGATATGGCTATTTTGTGTGTGTATGCGAGATTTTGATTGGTTTGTGTCGGTAAAATGTCCAATAGGGAGGCATTTTGTTTGTGGGATAGGCGGCAGGAAGAAGAAGAAGGAAAACCCCCTTGGTTTGGGGCTTTATTGTGTGGACATGTGAAGTTGTTTATGAATTCTGTCTGTTAGAGTCCTGAAGAGTGCCAAACTCTTGGTGCTGTATAGGTATAGGGCATGCCATCCCAAATCATGGGTTTCTGGTGTGGTTCTAGTGTACTGTTATTCTAATCGCGGGCTTCCACATCCAAGAACTGCTTGTTTTCCACCCTCCGTTTACCTGGGACTCACGCAGGGTTTCCGCCAGTGTAAGCCTAAAAACATCTGTTTTAAGATGTTTTTTAAACATCTTAAAACATTGGGGCGGCTTGGCTGGAAAGCTCACCAGCGACATCTGTTGGTTAAAACGTGAACGAACTATAGGAAAACAGCAGGTCTGTTCTTTACCCTCATTGTGCATAGAGTGACGTTCAACACTTGATGCTTTCAGCTATCACAAGCTAACGGTACCTAGCAAGGCACCATTTCTTTAGTAGGCTAACTAACCTCGTTACAAACTGTGTTATCACTTCATCTTGTCGGTAAGTACATTCTTTTAATATTAAATTGTAGGTAAAGTGTAGGTAACGTTAAACTAAGTAGCATGAATGTAACGTTCGATACATTGTGACATTATATGATTTATTAATCGTCATCTAAATAACGACTTCACTTGTTTATTAATAACGTTAGCTTGGTGGCATTGATGTGCACGACAACATGGTCATTTAGCTAACTTAGCTAGCTAGCCAAACAGTCAATAACACAGATACATAGATATTTTGTTGTTGTTGAAATGTGCCCAGCATTCCAAGGCTGTACATTGTTGTAAGATTCAGCAGCCAATACGAAGGCAGTGTTGTGCATATCCCGCTCTTACAGCTAGTTTCCAGCCCAAACCACTGCAAAGAGTGCAAACTTTTTTTTTGTCAGTGACATTTCCTTCTGACATCTACGACGGCAATTGCAAACACGACATTCATTTTGCCTTTTTGTATAGCTATTTCCATGGATAAAGTCGCATTTATTATTATTATTTATTGGTAAAAACATTTACTTCATATCCAGGGAGATAGCCAACTACCTGCACGCTACATGACATGTGTAGCCATTTAGTAATACGATCGCATTTCAGGCTAGAAAATAACCTGTTAATCCAGAGAAATTGCTGAGTCGTATTAGAATCTTTATCGCAACAGAATGTATCAAGACTAGCAGCCCGGATCAAATTTGTTGTGACAGCTGCCGTCCAAAACAAACACCTGAGAGAGGCTGCCTGCGTGCGTGCCTCCCCCAAGGTGTTACGTCATTGTTTTGCAATGCGCAGCTGTCGTAAAAACGTGCTGGCTTCGATAAGCGGAATCGATAAGCTCGGAGCCATACGATTCCAATGAATAGGACAACTTGGAACCGGTTCGCGATTCCCATCCCTATTTAAATGTGCCCAGCATTCCAAGGCTTGTTGTAAGATTCAGTAGCCAATCAGGACTTGAATACAAGTTTTTTGTAGAGTGCAAAAACTTTAATATTATTTATTTTAATTTATTTTGTTGTTGTTGAAATGTGCCCAGCATTCCAAGGCTGTAAGAATCAGTAGCCAATCAGGACTTTTTCAAGTCTTTTGTAGACTGCAAAAACTTTGATATTATTTATTTTAAGTTAATTTAATTTCCTTTGTTGTTTTTGAAAACACAGCATTCCAAGTCTGTACATTGTTGTCAGATTCTGTGTAAGACTATGCTATGCTGTAAATAGACGATGAACACTGCATACTTTATGTAAATCATTGACCACAAATAATAACATGTAATGAACATTAAACATATTATCTTACATATTTCATGAACAAATTACATGGATGGGTAACCTTAATCAAGGTATAAAACTGTTTTGAGGGAGAGAAGTATTTCTGCTTCCTACCTTTCAGAATTAAAACAGTTATGGCTTGACCTTGATCTCACATGGCCCAAGTGGGTCCCAGACGACAGTGACTGTACCAGAACGGAGCAGCGCCCCCTGGTGGCAGCCCTATTTTAGTCCTCCACCCTACAATTACATTACATTACAGGCATTTAGCAGACACTCTTATCCAGAGTGACTTACACAACTTTTACATTGCATCCATTTATACAGTCAGATATATACTGAAGCAATGCTGGTTAAGTACCTTGCTCAAGGATACAATGGTTTTGTACCCTAGCATCAAACCTGTGATCATTAGGCTATAAGACTAGTTCCTTACACATTATACTACATTGTTCATTGCACCATTCTCTGTAAACTCTAGAGACTGAATTGCACGAAGATCCCAGGAGGGCAGCTGTTTCTGTGATGGTGGAACCACTACGTCTGGAACTGACAGTCATGCCACAGTCAAAGTCACTTAGATCACACATCTTGTCCATTACAATATTTGCTCAAACAAAAAACTAAACATGTTCACTATGTCTGCATACTTTATATATTGAGTTGCAGCCACATGATTTGCTGTTTGGTGGAGTAGGCTATTTGCATTAATGAGCAGGTGTACATAATAAAGTGGCCGGCATATAATACAAAGGATATGGGTTTGGTGTTGATTTAGGGATGTGTATACAGAAACAGGCCTCATATATACTGGTAAATACAGCGGTGGATCTTTGATGTTACGGGGCTGTTCTGCTTCCACTGATCCTTGGGCCCTTGTTAAAAACAACAGCTTCATGAACTCTACCCAGGCACCAGGACATTTTAGCCAGAAACCTGGTTGCCTCTGCCAGCAGACTGAAAGCCACTAGTGGATCTTCCAGCAAAACAGTGACTTCAAGCACACATTACTATTCACAAATAAATGATTAATTAACCACATAAGCCACATTTTGCAATGGGTACAGTCTCCAGACTTGAACTCCATTGGAAACCTGCAGTTTTAATTGAACAGGACAGTTCTTTAGCAAAGATCAAAAGATATTAATGTTCTGGATGGAGGAAGGGTGTAAGATCCCTCCCAATGTGTTCTCTAGTCTTATAAGACATTATTCATAAAGACTCAGTGCCATTATCCTTGCAAGGGGAGGGTGAACAAAGTTCTAAATAAGGGGTGGAGGGGGCAATAATTGTGACACTTATTTTCTGGAAATGAATGTATAATCTGAGAAATGTGCAATTTTGACAGATTCCATTGAATTTCGTTGAATCGTTGACAAAAAAATATTTTTCAAGTTGTACAATCAATATAGAGTTTACCACTTACATTTATGTAATACAGTTGCTGTATAGAACATGTTTAGGGCGTATTGAAATTCTTGATTGCTTCCTGTCAACACTGGCGTGTTGTATATGCGTGTCTCTGTATATTAGTGTGTCTATATGTGTGTTCAGTGTGTTCTCATTTTGTGTGTTTACAGTTTGGCTAGTTTGGGATAGACCCCACGTGGTGTAAACTGGTCTAATGTGTTCCAGTCTCCTGAGATAGGGGGCACTGTTTCTAAAATGAGTCACTCAGGAGAGCCAGACACCAAAGGAGGAACCCGCCGCTCTAACAGAAAGAGGTATGAATGCACTAATCAGATATTTAATGTGCTGTGAGTTAGAGCTGCAGTAAGAGGATGAGTTTAACTGGAAGCTCTGTCTCCATGATTTGATCACAGGGTCCAGGAGGAAAGAGCAGGGTCACCTGGACCCAGCTGTAAGTCTATGAAGAGTGATCAATCAATGGGGAAGCCAGTCAACATCAGAGAAGAGTATCCAGGTGATTCAAGGTAAATGAACAAGTTCATATTGACACTACTATTTAATTAAACCTTAATCTGACTGGCCAATTTCTGGTGTAGGTTGAGTGCTCCATGTCATATTCATGTGTATGTGGGTGTGTCATGTCACATTCAGGTGTAGATAGTATGGTACACTATGTGCTGGTGGACGTGGGTGTATTATGTCACATTCAGGTGTAGGTTTGGTTCATGATGTCATTTTCAGGTGCTGGTGGGTGTATTTTGTCATTCAGGTATTGGTAGTGTATGATTTCACTTTCAGGTGTAGGTGGGTGTTTTATGCCACATTCAGGTGTAGGTGGGTGTATTATTTCACATTCAGGTGTCGATGGATGTATTATGTCATTTTCAGGTGTAGATGAGCATATTATGTCACATTCATTTGTAGGTGGGTGTATAATGTCACATTTTGATGTAGGTGGGTGTGTTATGTCATATTCAGGGGTTGATGGTTTATTATGTCATATTCAGGTGTGGGTGAGTGTATTATGTCACATTCAAGTGTTGGTAGGTATATTGTGTCCCATTCAGTTGTTCATGGTGTGTTATTATATTCCGGTGTTGGTGGTTGTTTATGTCATTGTCAGGTTTAGGTGGGTGCATTATATCGTATTCAGGTGTTGATAGGTGTGTTATGTCATTATCAGGTATAGATGGGTATATTGTGCCACATTCAAGTGTAGGTAGGTGTTGCTGAGCAGAGTAAATTCTCCCCTTAGAATAACCAGGCACAACGAGGTATATCCATCTAAGACATAGGATTTATTTCTGCAGAACGTGTTTGGCACTTTGTTACGTGCCAGGTTTGTTTTTTTCTTCTGGTCTCATTATCCCGTCAAGTCTGCTACAGATCACTCCGCAATTGGTGAGGAAGAGTGCGTTGTTTTCCCCCCAATCCTCTTCTGCGGACCTGCCTGGCGGCCAATGAGGAACCGACCCACACCTATATATAGCTAATATTGTCAGTTACCCAGGAGTGACTTGGATTTGAATTTTAGTTCACTCCTGTATTGCTATTGTGACTTCGTGCTATTTTTGACTTCTGTGTATCGACCGTATTTTCTGAAATAGACTTCGAGTTTGGGTTTGCGTCTCTGGTTTGGTTGCTGGTTTTGTGTTGGGTTAGGAGTAGGATTTAGGTAGGTGTTTTTTTTCTTAACTGTCACTGTTAGTTTCACTTGTATATATATATATATTTAGATATGGGCGTGTACCACCCTTGTATGTTTTTGTTCAGTTTAGAATAGTCAGTATAGTTAGTTAGGTTCGGAAGATTTTCGGATTTCAGTTAGTTAGTTTCTTTCATTTCTAGAATTGTTAGTAGCTTATATTTTTCTGTTTTGGTTATTTTCTTTTGTTTGGTACCGCCCAGTGTTTCCCCTCCTGTGTGTTCTTGTATATTAAATTAATCGTGTAAATAAAATTAATCTTTAATGATCATTCATTTTGTTATTCCCTTGTACCCCTAGACCATTCTGGCACTCCCTCCTTTTTAATAGCTCAGTGTTTTACCTATGATTTGTACAGTTCTATTTCTCATTGATGCATGGCTAATACATAAGCATATTGTAAGATTGAACAAAGTAAATGATTGGCTGTGTCTAGTAATATAGCATGAATACTGAATAAGCACATGGTGACCGTTTAGTCTTCAGTGTTACATAAACAAGCTTTGAATCAGATATAGTTTGGTCTGTTATCGATCGGTTACTTTCAGAGTCCTGGGCATCATGGCATCACAGCCGGTTCCTCCCTGGCAGAATGGCAGGGGGAGGATAAGGATGAAAGCCAAGCTCACCAGTTTGGACTTCTAGAAGTGTATAAAGCCACGTTTTCACCGCAGGAACTTTCCCCAGGAACTAGGAGGAACTCAGTGCGTTTCCACCGCAGGGACCAGGGTCTAAATTAAGTTCCGGGGACTTTATTTTACCCCAAAAAAGTCCCTGCTCGGGGGTTAGTACTTTCCAAAAGTACCAGAACTTTTGGGGTGGGGCGCAAACGCTGAATATTTCTGATTGGTTGACTACTCGCAGTATTTTTTATTTCATCCGCCATTTTTAAAAGTCTGCAGCCGCAAACCGATTTATTTTCATCATAATGACTTGAATTCAAACTTGTATGTTATGCGGCGCAGTAGCCTACTTTTGGTTATAGCCAGCCAACGTCTTGGAACAGATGAGATATTAAGATTGAGGATTATAACGTGTGCTCTTCTGTTCTTTTCTTGCTTTAGTATTCGTTTTATAAAATGTTAAGCATTCGTGCATGGACAGCATATTACGTACCTAAACATTTGAACAGTTTAATTTGGTTGCTGAATAGGCTATTTTAACCCATTATAATTGACTCAAAACATTTGATACAGTTATGTGAGGTATGCGGTAGTTCTGCTTAATTTACATCGGTGATGCAGTAAAAGCAAACTGGAAATCACCTTCCACACTTTTTGTCAGGGTGAAATAACAGACTGCCATAATTTTACTCTGCGATTCTTCAATTCCGCAAAAGACCAGGAAGACTATGGACTAATTTATGGTTCATGGTTTGCATCTGGAGGGCACACTTCGCTGCTCCGTTAGCTGTAACTTTGAAGGAAAGCAAACGGTGGCTGTACCACCGCAATATTAATTTAAATTTTCATGCAAGTCTGAGTTTTCATTCTATTTATTCTTGTCATTTTGCGATTAGCCTATATGGAATTGACAATGAGAGTCGACGTAATCAATTCAACAGCAAATTGTTTACGACGTGTGCATGTTTTCTGCTGTTATTATCAGTTATTTGTGGAATGTGAATGCATTCTGTCGCCTCGGATGTCAAGACATGAAAGTGAATTTTCGCATAAAAACATAATGAATGTGTTTGAGAGGATATATAAAACAGTTACAACCTGACCATTGGCCTGTTATATCCTATTTGTTGCATAACAAAGGTCCAAGTCGAACTACCAATGAGAGTTTTGCTTGACAACGGTAAAATATGCCCAAACGGCCGCAGAAGAATATTTCAATTTCAGGTGATTAAGTCGATAAAAATCAATAAATACTAAAGTAACCGTATATAGTCATTGTTGGTAACCCGTTGTATAAGTGGAATAAACCCCTCCGGGCTGTCCCGGTTATATGAAAATAATGTAGGCTACTTTGGTGGTTGTATGGGGTTACAGAAGAAATCATACGACAGATAGCCCAACGATGACGTCGCTTTTTCATACGTCAGTGGGCTAATTTGCCTAATCTTCGCAGGTCTTTAGACCGCGGCGGAAACGCAGACAAAAAAGGGCTGAAGGAAACTTTTAGTTCCTTGAAAAGTAGTTCCTGGGACTAAAAGTTCCGGGTACTTTGGGTGGAAACGAGGCTTAAGACAGAGAGAAAGAAAACACATACACTCAACACACACGTACATGCACAAGTACTTGCAGGTAGGGTGGGGTGTTGTAACGTTCAGGTGTAGGTGGGTGTATTATATCACATTCCGATGTAGGTGGGTGTATTATATCACATTCAGGTGTAGATGGGTGTATTATGCCACATTCAGGTGTAGGTGGGTGTATTATGTCACATTCAGGTGTAGGTGAGTGTATTATGGTGCGTTAAGGTGTAGGTGTGGTATACCATGTTGGCTCACAGCTGTTTAGATGGTGTTTTTTCTTGTTAAATTTCTGCAATAAATGACCCTGGATCCATTACCTGCAGTATCAGAGTTAAACTTCCCCTCCCTCCATTCCTAAATCTGTCCCTATATTCTAGCTGTTAACACAGCTCAGACAGGAGTGGCATCATAGTTTATGTGAATTAATCAACAAGGAGTGAACTGCAACCACATTTTATGCAGTTAAGGACAATACACACACATTAAAATCTTTACATGGATATGTAAATACATATTTTTGGTTTGGCGGGGAATGGATCTGCTTTAGATATTAGTGCACGCACTAACTTTGTCTAACAGGGAGTACGATACATCTCCCCTACTAAACAGGAAGAATACCAGTAAACCCCCCAGTATGTAGAAGCAGATCCAAACAACAGGTGATGATGCGGTGGTGGAGGGTGAGTGCAGTTCTGAGCAGCAGCAGTGAAAGCAGGCAAAAGCAGTGCAGGCAAGCAGCAGCACTGAGCGGTCTGACTGATGAATTTAAATGGCGCTCCACTGGTGATGTGTGCCTGTGATTGGATGGATAAGAGAAGAGTGTTGTGTGTATGCAATTGGATGATTGCGGAAACGCGTGAGTATGAGGTTAATGGAGCCGACCGATTGGTCAGCTGCAATTTTTGAGTTTCCTGACAGAACTTGCTTTGCGCATTCTGTGCGCAACGCTCATTCGTTTCTAACACTGATGTGTGTACAAGAGAGAAACTGCGCAAATGGTTCAGTACACAATGTGTAAAACAGATTCTTCTGGATAGGGCTGCTGTTAGGGGATGAGTTTAACTGGATGCCCTGTCTCTGTGTGCTGTGACTTAGAGCTGCAGTAAGAGGATGAGTTTAACTGGAATCTCTGTCTCCATGTTCTGTTCACAGGGTCCAGGTAGAAAGAGCAGGGTCTCCTGTACCCAGCTGTGTGTCTATGAAGAGTGATCAATCAATGGGGAAGCCAGTCAACTTCAGAGAAGAGTATCCAGGTGATTCAAGGTAAATGAACAGGTTCATATTGACACTTCTATTTAATTAAACCTAAATTTGACTGGCTAATTTCTGGTGTAGGTTGGGTGCTCCATGTCATAGTCATGTGTATGTGGGTATGTCAAGTCACATTCAGTTGTATATAGTATGGTATACTATGTGCAGGTGTACATGGGTGTATTATGTCACATTCAGATTTGGTTTGGTTTATGATGTCATTTTCAGGTGCTGGTGGGTGTATTTTGTCACATTCAGGTGTAGGTGGGAGTATTATGGCATGTTCAGGTGTAGGTGAGTATATTATGGTGTGTTCAGGTGTAGGTGTGGTATACCATGTTGGCTCACAGCTGTTTAGCTGCTGTTTTTTCTTGTTAAATTTCTGCAATAAATGACCCTGGATCCATTACCTGCAGTATCAGAGTTAAACTTCCCCTCCCTCCATTCCTCACTCTGTCTCTATATTCTAGGTGTTAACACAGCTCAGACAGGAGTGGCTTCATATTTCATGTGAATTAATCAACAAGGAGCGAACTGCAACCACATTTTATGCAGTTAAGGACAATTCACACACATTAAAATACTTACATGGATATGTAAATACATATTTTTGGTTTGGCGGTGAATGGATCTGCTTTACATATTAGTGCACGCACTAACTTTGTCTGACAGGGAGTACTATACATCTCCCCTACTAAACCAGATGAATGCCAGTAAACCCCCCAGTATGTAGAAGCAGATCCAAACAACAGGTGATGATGGGGTGGTGGAGGGTGAGTGCAGTTCTGAGCAGCAGCAGTGAAGCAGGCAAAAGCAGCGCAGGCAAGCAGCAGCACTGAGAGGTCTGATTGGTGGTTTACAAAGGCGCTCCATTGGTGATGTGTGCCTGTGATTGGATGGGTAAGAGAAGAGTGTTGTGTGTATGCAATTGGATGATTGTGGAAACGCGTGAGTATGAGGTTAATGGAGCCGACCGATTGGTCAGCTGCAATTTTTGAGTTTCCTGACAGAACTTGCTTTGCGCATTCTGTGCGCAACGCTCATTCGTTTCTAACTGTGATGTGTGTACAAGAGAGAAATTGCGCAAATGGTTCAGTACACAATGAGTAAAACAGATTCTTCTGGATAGAGCTGCTGTAAGAGGATGAGTTTAATGAGTTTAACTGGAATCTCTGTCTCCATGTGCTGTGAGTTAGAGCTTCAGTAAGAGGATGAGTTTAACTGGAATCTCTGTCTCCATGTTCTGTTCACAGGGTCCAGGTAGAAAGAGCAGGGTCTCCTGTACCCAGCTGTGTGTCTATGAAGAGTGATCAATCAATGGGGAAGCCAGTCAACTTCAGAGAAGAGTATCCAGGTGATTCAAGGTAAATGAACAGGTTCATATTGACACTTCTATTTAATTAAACCTAAATCTGACTGGCTAATTTCTGGTGTAGGTTAGGTGCTACATGTCATAGTCATGTGTACGTGGGGTATATCAAGTCACATTCATTGTAGATAGTATGGTTACTATGTGCTGGTGTACGTGGGTGTATTATGTCACATTCAGGTGCAGGTTTGGTTTATGATGTCATTTTCAGGTGCTGGTTGGTGTATTTTGTCATTCAGGTATTGGTAGTGTATGATTTCACTTTCAGGTGTAGGTGGGTGTTTTATGCCACATTCAGGTGTAGGTGGGTGTATTTCACATTCAGTGTAGGTGGGTGTCGATGGATGTATTATGTCATTATCAGGTGTAGATGAGCATATTATGTCACATTCATGTGTAGGTGGGGGTGTATATGATTTGTGTCACATTTTTGATGTAGGTGGACCTTGTGTTATGTCGTATTCAGGGGTTGATGGTTTATTATTATCATATTCAGGTGTAGGTTGGTGTATTATGCCACATTCAGGTGTAGGTAGGTGTATTATGTCTCGTTCCGATGTAGGTGGGTGTATTATATCACATTCAGGTGTAGATGGGCCATTTATGGCCACATTCAGGGTGTAGGTAGGTATAAGACAGGGAGAAAGAAAACACATACACACAGTGTACATATTATTTCTAACGTTCAGTGTAGGTGGGTGTATTTGTCACATTCAGTGTAGGTGAGTGTATTATGGTGTCTTCAGGTGTAGGTGTGGTATACCATGTTGGCTCACAGCTGTTTAGATGGTGTTTTTTCTTGTAAAATTTCTGCAGTAAATGACCCTGGATCCATTTCCTGCAGTATCAGAGTTAAACTTCCCCTCCCTCCATTCCTCACTCTGTCCCTATATTCTAGAGTGGCTTCATATTTCATGTGAATTAATCAACAAGGAGCGAACTGCAACCACATTTTATGCAGTTAAGGACAATTCACACACATTAAAATTTTTACATGGATATGTAAATACATATTTTTGGTTTGGCGGTGAATGGATCTGCTTTAGATATTAGTGCACGCACTAACTTTGTCTAACAGGGAGTACGATACATCTCCCCTACTAAACAGGAAGAACACCAGTAAACCCCCCAGTATGTAGAAGCAGATCCAAATAACAGGTGATGATGGGGTGGTGGAGGGTGAGTGCAGTTCTGAGCAGCAGCAGCAGTGAAGCAGGCAAAAGCAGCGCAGGCAAGCAGCAGCACTGAGAGGTCTGATTGGTGGTTTAAAAGGCGCTCCACTGGTGATGTGTGCCTGTGATTGGATGGGTAAGAGAAGAGTGTTGTGTGTATGCAATTGGATGATTGCGGAAACGCGTGAGTATGAGGTTAATGGAGCCGACCGATTGGTCAGCTGCAATTTTTGAGTTTCCTGACAGAACTTGCTTTGCGCATTCTGTGCGCAACGCTCATTCGTTTCTAACTGATGTGTGTACAAGAGAGAAACTGTGCAAATGGTTCAGTACACAATGTGTAAAACAGATTCTTCTGGATAGAGCTGCTGTAAGAGGATGAGTTTAACTGGAAGCTCTGTCTCCATGTGCTGTGAGTTAGAGCTGCAGTAAGAGGGTGAGTTTAACTGGAAGCTCTGTCTCCATGTGCTGTGAGTTAGAGCTGCAGTAAGAGGATGAGTTTAACTGGAATCGCTGTCTCCATGTGCTGTGAGTTAGAGCTGCAGTAAGAGGATGAGTTTAACTGGAATCTCTGTCTCCATGTTCTGTTCACAGGGTCCAGGTAGAAAGAGCAGGGTCACCTGTACCCAGCTGTGTGTCTATGAAGAGTGATCAATCAATGGGGAAGCCAGTCAACTTCAGAGAAGAGTATCCAGGTTATTCAAGGTAAATGAACAGGTTCATATTGACACTTCTATTTAGTTAAACCTAAATCTGACTGGCTAATTTCTGGTGTAGGTTGGGTGCTCCATGTCATATTCAATTGTAGATAGTATGGTTCACTGTGTGCTGGTGTACGTGGGTGTATTATGTCACATTCAGGTGCAGGTTTGGTTTATGATGTCATTTTCAGGTGCTGGCGGGTGTATTTTGTCATTCAGGTATTGGTCGTGTATGATTTCACTTTCAGGTATAGGTGGGTGTTTTATGCCACATTCAGGTGTAGGTGGGTGTATTTCACATTCAGGTGTCGATGGATGTATTATGTCATTATCAGGTGTAGGTGGGTGTATTATGGTGTCTTCAGGTGTAGGTGTGGTATACCATGTTGGCTCACAGCTGTTTAAATGGTGTTTTTTTATTGTTAAATTTCTGCAGTAAATGACCCTGCATCTATTTCCTGCAGTATCAGATTTAAACTTCCCCTCCCTCCATTCCTCACTCTGTCCCTATATTCTAGCTGTTAACACTGCTCAGACAGGAGTGGCTTCATATTTCATGTGAATTAATCAATCTGGAGCGAACTGCAACCACATTTTATGCAGTTATGGACAATAGACGTATTAAAATCCTTACATGGATATGTAAATACATATTTTTGGTTTGGCGGGGAATGGATCTGCTTTAGATATTAGTGCACGCACTAACTTTGTCTAACAGGGAGTACGATACATCTGCCCTACTAAACAGGAAGAATGCCAGTAAACCCCCCAGTATGTAGAAGCAGATCCAACCAACAGGTGATGATGGGGTGGTGGAGGGTGAGTGCAGTTCTGAGCAGCAGCAGTGAAGCAGGCAAAAGCAGTGCAGGCAAGCAGCAGCACTGAGAGGTCTGATTGGTGGTTTAAAAAAGCGCTCCATTGGTGATGTGTGCCTATGATTGGATGGGTAAGAGAAGAGTGTTGTGTGTATGCAATTGGATGATTGTAGAAACGCGTGAGTATGAGGTTAATGGAGCCAGCCGATTGGTCAGCTACAATTTTAGAGTTTCCTGACAGAACTTGCTTTGCGCATTCTGTGCGCAACGCTCATTCATTTCTAACTGATGTGTGTACAAGAGAGAAACTGCGCAAATGGTTCAGTACACAATGTGTAAAACAGATTCTTCTGGATAGAGCTGCTGTAAGAGGATGAGTTTAACTGGAAGCCCTGTCTCTATGTGCTGTGAGTTAGAGCTGCAGCAAGAGGATGAGTTTAACTGGAAGCTCTGTCTCCATGTGCTGTGAGTTAGAGCTGCAGTAAGAGGATGAGTTTAACTGGAAGCTCTGTCTCCATGTTTTGTTCACAGGATCCAGCAGTCACTGGAGTACATGAAGCTGAAGGATCTTGCTGATTCACTGGAAAGAGATGAGCACAGTAAGAGCTTTCTCTCATTGCTACTGTGTGTCAATTATAATTTTGATATGAGTTTAGATAGCAAATCTAACAGTTATCAATGTTCTGATTTACAGCATCTACACTTTCATAATACTGTTTTACATCGACAATATTTCATACTGTAAATAAAAGGCCAAAAATAACATTTATTCATTTTACATTTAAATTTATTAACATATTGCCTCAAGCAGTTATTACAGGGACAAGGAAATGGACAAGATTAAATGTCCCTGAGGGGGGTTTAAAGGCAGAATCTTGTGCTCAAAAACCAGTAACTAGACCACTGTCCCATCAGACACACTGCCCTGAGTTTGTATCCCAGAATCAAACTCAGCAATCAGTATAAAAGTATCACATTATAAGGGCCTCTTGGTGTCTCACACTGTCAAGAAGCTTGTTCAAAAAGCAAAAGCATGACCCTGCAACGGGGTGTCCTTGTCGGAGGCAGTTGGTTGGGAATTCGGAATCGAAAAAGCGCTCCTTTTCATCATAATGAAAAAAATACCCATTAGTGTTAATTCAGTTGAAATCGATTATAGCGAGAGTGACACTGAAACTGCTGCTGCTGTCAGCAGGAAATTCTATTTCAATGATGGAAGGTATGTAATACTGTCAGAGAGGTGTGTAATGCTGTGTGAGAGGTGTGTAACACACTGAGAGAGGTGTGTAATGCTGTGTTAGGTGTGTAACATACTGTTATAAGCATATAACACTGATATGTGTGAAATATTGTGAAGACAGAATGCAATATTTTTATTGGCTGTTTTTTTTTTAAAATCTGTTATTGAGTGGGAAATGTTTATCACATTTTTTAAATTATTATTTCTCATATTTCCTTTCTTCAGATGAGTCCATAAAAAGAGCCCAGCAGGCACTGAAAACTAATCTGAAGAAGAAGTTTGAATGCATATTTGAAGGTTTAGCAAAGCAGGGCCACCCAACCCTCTTCAATGAGATCTATACTGAGCTCTACATCACAGAGGGGGGAAGTGGGGAGGTCAATAATGAACACGAGGTCAGACAGATTGAGACAGCATCCAAGAGACGAACCACACAGGAGACTGCAATCCTCTGCAATGACATCTTTATGCCTTTACCTGGACAACATGACATCTTTATGTCTTTACCTGGACAAAAGAAACCTCAGATCAGAACTGTGCTTTCAAAGGGCATTGCTGGCATTGGGAAAACTGTCTCTGTGCAGAAGTTCATTCTGGACTGGGCAGAAGGAAAAGCCAATCAGGACGTTGATTTCATCTTCACTCTTCCTTTCCGAGATCTGAATCTGCTGGAGAAAAGAGAATTCAGTCTGATGCAGCTTCTGCAGCACTACTTTCCACAGCTGAAAGAGATGAAAAGTGTTGAAGGTGATGAAGTCAAAGTTGTATTGATCTTTGATGGACTGGATGAGTGTCGACTTCCTCTAAATTTCCAAAGAAATAAGTACTGCTCCGATATAACAGAGTCATCATCAGTGGATGTGCTGCTGACCAACCTCATTAAGGGGAATCTGCTTCCCTCTGCTCTCCTCTGGATCACCTCCCGACCAGCAGCAGCCATTCAGATCCCTCCTGAGTGCTTCCACCGGGTGACAGAGGTACGAGGGTTCAATGACCCGCAGAAAGAGGAGTACTTCAGGAAGAAAATCAGAGATGAGAACCAGGCCAGCAGAATTATCTCACACATTAAGTCATCCAGAAGCCTCTACATCATGTGTCACATACCAGTCTTCTGCTGGATTTCTGCTACTGTTCTGGAGACAATGTTGGGTAAAACAGAGAGTGGAGATCTGCCCAGAACTCTGACTGAAATGTACACACACTTCCTGCTCATTCAGACTAAGGTGAAGAATCAGAAATATCATGGCACTGATGAGACAGACACAAAGATGTTAGCATCAGATACAGAAATCATCCTGAAACTGGGGCAGCTGGCTTTTCTACAGATGGAAAAGGGCAATCTGATATTTTATGAAGAGGACCTGAAAGAGAGTGGCATTGATGTCAGTGAAGCTTCAGTGTACTCTGGGGTGTGCACAGAGATCTTTAAAGAGGAGTGTGGGTTGCACCAGGAGAAGGTCTACTGCTTTGTGCATCTGAGCATTCAGGAGTATCTGGCTGCCTTGTTTGTATTTCAATCATGTGTAAATGAGAACAGAAATGTACTCAGAGCAGAAGAACCAAAACCTCACAGTGACAGAGTGCAGCTGTCTGAGTTACTCATGAGTGCAGTGGATCAGGCCTTAGAGAGTAAGAATGGACACCTGGACCTTTTCCTCCGATTCCTTCTCGGCCTCTCTCTGGACTCCGTCCAGACTCTCTTAGGAGGACTACTGACAGAGACAGAAAGCAGATCAGAGAACATTAAGAAAACAGTCCAGTACATTAAGGAGAGGATCAGAGAGGAATCTTCAGCAGACAGGATCATCAATCTGTTCCACTGTCTCAATGAACTGAATGACAACTCTCTAGTGCAGGAAATCCAGAATTCCCTGAGATCAGGAAAACTTTCTGATAAAGAGCTGGAACCAGACCAATGTTCAGCTCTGGCCTTTGTGTTACTGATGTTGGAGGAGATCCTGGATGAGTTTGACTTGAAGACATACAACACATCAGCAGAAGGTCATCAGAGACTGGTACCAGTAGTCAGGAACTGCAGGAAGGCCATGTGAGTATTATGTCATTAATAATGTAGATGATTGAACACATATTTTCCCACTTTTTAATTCTGGTCAGAATAAAGTGCAAGAAAATTTCCGGGCAACAGAAAATTTGGTTAAAAAAACGATTTTTGAATCAAGATGTTTTAACTTGTGCCCTCATATAATGCCTTATATCCAGAGCATAAGCAGCATCAAATGCAAAACCTCAGCACTTACCATATATTTTATTTTATTTACTATTACTATTTACTGATTTAATACATTTACTAATTATTTGCAAAGATAGCAATTGTGAAATAAATAAGGTGTTTATTGATATCAGAGTAATCTGATGGATCAACCTTTGTCAGAACATACAATTCATGCAGATTAAAATGAAGAGAAGCTGTATTAAGTTACAGTATTAAGAAAAGGTGCCCTATTTTGGTGACAGCACAGGCACAAACACACCTGGAATTGCTTGTCATATTTTTCACTTTCACCAGGGTTGTTAGTTTTATGGTATGCGGTTAATCTGCTTGTGTCAACATAGGTTTGTTGGTGCAATCGGGGATGTGCCAATAGAAACATTCGCACTGTGTTAGTTTGGTGTTGAATAATACGTTTGCAGTTAAACCAACCCATACCAGGTTTTAACTTGTGCTATTTTGCCATTATAACTGTGCCACACGTGAATCCATAAACACATAACACAGATACAAGAAATGTTTTGTTTATTTCAATTAACTATTTTAAAGAAAAGTTATTCAGTTCAATGCTGGCTATTAAGGCAGTGGAGTTAATTGTGTGAAGCTACTTGAATGAGACAGGTGGGAGACCGGCTTTACACCCCTCAGATAGTGTTTACAGTGAGCCCAGAACGCACTGTAATCTTGCTTTTAATCATGTGTTTGGCTAGGCTAGGTCAAAGATTGAGTGGACTTTTGGAATGTTTAAAATTTAGAATTCTGGATGGATTGGGTGGTACATCACTGTACAGCCCTCAGGAAGTCAGTGCATTCTTTGTGGTGTGCTGTGTTCTACACTACATAGCCATATGCCATGGATATGACATAGACCTCACAGAGGACAGATTACAGGACTTTCATACAGAGAGAAGCAGAATCACGTGTGACGATCGTTACAGAGCACAGAGTGCACGAGAGAGCAGGGACTGGTTGGCTATGGAGCCGTTTCACTAGTGAATGTACATTCATCTTATCAAGTGCATGTCTGAAATGAATGACACTTAGTAAATACATTTTTTTGTTTATTTTAAATAGTGGTATGAAACAAAAATTGACAGCAACGAAACAAAAAAGCTATAGTAAATCCAGACAAAATGCTTCTTTCCTGTCCTCTGGTGCACAAGCGCGATGCCTGCCTAGCTGAAACGGTAGTGGCAGCAGCAGGATGGAGAGGCCGACTGGAGGCTGTCTCTGCCAGCTGCCTCCTGTTCCTGGCCAGTCTGGGAATATTCTCCCTGTGAAACTGTTCATGGGAACAGAACCGTTTATTATAGCTTTTAAAACTGGCATATGAACAGAAAACACACTGTTTTTGTTTAAATATTAACAAAGAATTTAATCAAAACTATTCAGTTTCATCTTCATTGGTTTGTAGAAGTCCTCATAATGGTTGTAATAGTTCATAGTGTTGGGCAGAGAAAATTCTCCCCTTAGAATAACCAGGCATGACAAGGTATATCCATATAAGAAGTAGGATTTATTTCTGCAGAAAGATTCCAGTACCTACACACAACAAAATGGATAAACATGAACTGAAGAAAGCAGGGGCAGTTGGTACTTGGTTAATACATAAGCATATAGTAAAATTTAAAAAACAAAATAAATGATTGGCTGGGACTAGTCATATAGCATAAATACTGAATAAGCACATACTGGTGCCTGGAGATGGAGGGGCCCTGCTGCAAGGTCTAGGAATTTAGTGTTGCACAGACTTCTAGTTATGCTAGAGAACTCTCTCCTCCCTTCAGTAGAGATGATCACAACACGCTTGCTGTTCAAGCCATGGTGAAATTAACATTTGGCTGTGTTTCCCAAAGGGACAGAAATGGCAATCTGATTGGCAATAATGAAACCAAACCCAACCACAACCACAGTCAATTTATTCTGATCGAACCAGCCTCTTTTACAACTGTGCCACAGTTGTGCTAGTGCCTGGAGTCAATAAATTACTGAGATACCCAAATTCACCAGCGCCTTGCATTGCTGCTAGTGTTTGACAGTTGTGCCTTGACTGAGAAAATAGGGCCCAATTATACATATAATTTAATAACATAGGCTCATTTACATGAACAAAAATTAGACAGTCCTGGAAATGAAGTAAAAGATAATCATGAAAGAAATGAATGAAAGACAAAACCACAGCTTGTCTCTCCCACATTAAAACTGATCAAAGCCAAAGACGCACAGCTGAGAAGCTAGACAAAGCTGAGACACAAGACCAAAGGCTCATGTTTGCTTAACAAGTCAACACTTTATAGCCTGTATTCAATGAACATTTGTCCTTAACTTGGACTTGGACTAGTAAATGCACTTCACACCTTTTCTTCACAAACTCAGTTTGGTGAATTAATTCAAGTTATTGATGACATTCCTTAATTTTATTGTAAGTTTTAATTATAAGAACAAATGTTGTTTGAATCCCTGCCATGTGTTTGAAAGAGGGGGGTTCCCCTTCTCTTCCTGGTCTATGCATAATCAATTAATGATTAGAAGAAAACAAAGGAGAGGCTTATCTGTACCCCTTTTTATATTTTACTTTTAAGCCACTTGATGGGATAACACTTCTTTTCAATGTCATGATTAAAATTATGTTAAGTTTGGTTTGGGAGGGATACTTTTGGTTATGAATGAAATGTTTGTGTTTCTATGTTGGGAGGCTAGAGCAGGCAGTAAATGCACCATGTTACAAGGCCAGTAGTACCACCCTGGTCTCTGCTTATTCTGGTATAGGCTGACCCAGAATCTCCAGCATATAGTGCTTGTAGATAGAGTGAAAATAGGAAGGTAGAGGAATTGTAGGATATAATGGGTGCCAGAGTGAGGTCTTCTCAAGGAATTGTTAAAGTGACCTCTGTCCCCAGTGCCTGTTCTTGAGTTAATTCTGTGGCTCATCTCAGGCCAAAGCCTGACCTGTACAGGGATTCTGAAGTTTCCTGGAGCCCAGAACAGGCTGAATGGTGTCTCCTTGGGCTGCGCCATCAAATGTATCACTATATCAGTAAAATAAACTCAAAGGTATCATTAACAGGAGTTCCTACAGACCTTTGGAATACCTTGTTTCTCTACCTGGTCATATGTAACACCAGAAGAACGGTCACACAGCTAGTTATATGTGAACAGATAACTTCCTTGTCTTTCTGCTTCTAAAGTTAATCTACTAACAACTGTATTTTAGCTTGCAATGCTGTGGGTTGTTTGTCACAGAAAACCTAAAGTAAAGAAACAAACTCACTGTCCTCTCTGGAAGATGTGCTTTATCCTTTGCATCTTTCCTTTTGGTGGTAGCTGTGCCAAACATTCATCAGCTTTGCAAGTTCCCTCACTGTCCACTTTGAAAGATGGCAGCTGAACTTCTGGGATGGAGTGGGAACTTACAGTATAAGAAAAGGGGCCATTTGGGTCAGAATTACATCCGTAGAACTGTCAGAGTTCAGTCCAGCAGGATGTTTAATTCTCAGGTCCAAAGTGCGGCAGCTGGAGAGTGTAGCACAGACATCTTCCTCAGAGCATCATCAACCTTAAAATCCTCAATTTCACTCTTCATTACTGAACACTATCATTTGTATCATTTACCATATGTTTTATGTATACCTAATATTATTATACTATAATATATTTACTCTTCTTTGCAGACTGAACAGCTGTGGCCTCAAAGAGAAGTCCTGTGATATTGTGGCCTCAGCTCTCCAGTCATCAAACTCACCCCTGAGAGATCTGGACCTCAGCTCCAATAACCTGCGAGATTCAGGAGTGGAGCTACTCTGTGCTGGATTGAAGAGTCCAAACTGTAAACTGCAGAGACTGGACCTCAGCTACAATAACCTGGGAGATTCAGGAGTGGAGCTACTCTGTGTTGAACTGATGAGTCCAAACTGTAAACTACAGAGACTGGGGTGAGTAGTGCTATGTACTGTGTCATCTTAACTAAATAGAATTTGTGATTATGGTTCTATTCAGTGAAATATTAAAACTCTCTTTCTCTCTCAGTTTACTCCTCTGTCCACCAGCATTCTTTCTTTGCCCATACCTTACTCCTCTATCACAACAAGCAAACAAAGGCAGGATAAAACCTTTTGAGGGTTGCCAGGTGTGTGGTTCCTGAGCAGAATGTAAGGATTCAGTGGAGTCTGTAGTATCAGGTCAGAGGTGATGACTGGATGCTGAGTGTCTGATTGACATGGAAAAATATTGACCACCTGCATAGTGAAATGTTTCATGTCTGTCACACATCGCAGTCATTCATCCATCTCTATTATTCACTACCTGCTATGAACTCTAATGAAATCCATATTTACCCCACTCTCTTTCACACACTGACCTTTTGGTGAGTTTTACTCCTTCATCACACACCTGTGTGTGCTGCAGGATTGTGGTGTTTCTGAAAGGATTGTGAATAAAATGGTATTTTATTCTGCTGGTAAAGCCAAGCATTAACTATTGGCAGGCAGGGTATGTGTGTACATCTTGGTGGGAGAGTGTCCATCTGATCAACATGTGAGCTGCTGTTTAGATGCAGTGTTACATCGTTTAGTTTAGTCACTCTTCTGTGGTCCAGTCCCAAGTCATAGGATGGATATTATACCATTGTAACCAGGCAAGCTGTGTGGAATAGCCTGATTCAGAGATCAATGTTCTGGCTCTAGCTCCTATCATCTAAAGGATAACATCATTTACAGGAGTATTTCTTAGATAAGTATTCTAATAACTCTCAAATGCCGCCACTTATTAAATATTTTGTGCAGTTTATATTACTCCACAAGGTCTACCAAACATGTTGATAAGGGATTTTAATAGAAAAAAATGACTTAATACATCAGGCTTTTATTATCATCATTATTATCATTGTTACAATAATAATTAAATGCAATGCAATAATTAATGAATTATATTCGCAATAGCGTGCGAGAATAAAATGAATGGATGGATAATAGGGCAAGGACACGCAGAAAATAGGTGCAATGTGTGGAATTTTCAAAAGACCACGTTTTTAAAGATCTAGTGTTTACCAGCAGTAAAAGTTACTGGCAATAATCAGTTGTGGTGTTCTCATACAGCCACTAGATGGCGACGCAGTGTAATTCCAGTTGATGCCCTAGTTCAGTGGTACTCACTAATTTTCTTAGGAGAGCCACTTGTTAGTAAGACCATTACTCAAAGAGCCACAGAGATTGCAGATATAACTCAGATGTTTTTTCATCGTCACTCTCAAGATATTTGCCCTCTTTGTGTATGTTTTAAAAAATACAGTACCATGCTTTCCATCCTTACATCTCTTTTTATTCTCAATTCATAATTACATTGCATTATTAAAAGATATAATACTTGTGTGTGAGTGTGTAAGGCTGGGAGTGTAACTCATCTTATGTATGTATGTACATACTGTGGATAGAAAATGAATACACCCCACTTCAAAGTTTTTACATCTTGTTGTGTCGTGGTCTGTAAATTTCATGGATTAAAATGGGATTTGATTTGCCCTGACCCAAAGTATACAACATACCATATGAATGCAGTGAAATCATTTTAATTTGAAAAAAGAGAGCATTTAATTAACAAAACTGAAATTTCCTCATTTTTTAAGTATACACCCCCTTGAGTCAATACTTGGTGGAAGCACCTTTGGCAGCAACTACAGCTACCAGTCTTTTTGGGTAGCTCTGCACAAGTTGGCACACCTTGATTTGGAGATCTTCCCCCACTCCTCTTTGCAGAACTATTCGAGCTGGGAGAGGTTTTTTAGTCTTCGCTGATGGACTGCAACCTTCAAGTCATACCACAGATTTTCAATTGGGTTTAAGTCAGGGCTTTGACTTGGCCACTCCAGAACATTACATTACATTACATTACAGGCATTTGGCAGACGCTCTTATCCAGAGCGACGTACAATAAAGTGTATAACCATAACCAGGAACAAGTATGACGAAAACCCTAGAGAGAAGTACCGGTCCAAGTGCAGGGAACAACCGCATAGTTGGACCCTGAAGGTTAAACTGATTAACACTAATACAACGAGAACGGAAACAACTACTGCTTGTATTTTTTTTTTTTTATTTATTTATTTATTTATTTATTTATTTATTTATTTATTTATTTATTTATTTATTTTATTTTATTTTATTTTTTTTTTTTTCCCTCCACTGCGTTAAGACAGTTAATGCACCTAAGTCACCTACGAAACAGCTGCCTAGTTACAACCCTAAGCTTACAGTCATTTACAGGGGGGTAGGGAGGGATGGGGAGAGGTGCAGCCTGAAGAGGTGAGTCTTCAGTCGTCGTTTGAAATGGGTCAGTGTTTCAGCTGTTCTGACCTCCACGGGGAGGTCATTCCACCATCGTGGGGCCAGAACAGACAGGAGACGTGTTCTGGAAGTGCAGGTACAAAGAGGGGGAGGTGCCAGGCGTCCTGAGGTAGCAGAACGGAGGGATCTGGCTGGCATGTAGGGTTTGAATATCTTGTGGAGGTATGCTGGGGCTGATCCCTTGCCTGCCTGGTATGCTACGACCAATGTTTTAATTTTGATGCGAGCTATAACAGGCAGCCAGTGGAGGGTAGTGAGCAGGGGAGTGACTTGGGAGTGTCTGGGGAGGTTGAAGACCAGACGAGCTGCAGCATTCTGAATGAGTTGCAGGGGTCTGGTGGCAGATGCCGGTAGTCCAGCCAGAAGAGAGTTGCAGTAGTCCAGGCGGGATAGAACCATTGCTTGGACCAAGAGCTGGGTTGAGTAGGTGGCGAGAAAGGGGCGGATTCTCCGGATGTTATACAGGAAAAATCTGCATGCCCGGCTTACTGCTGCGATGTTCTTGGAGAGGGACAGCTTGTTGTCCATCACCACTCCGAGATTCTTGGCACAGGGTGATGATGTCACTAAGGTGTCCCCTAGGGAAATGGAAAAGTCGAGGAGGGGAGAGGATAGAGCAGGAATAAAGATTAGCTCCGTCTTTCCCGGGTTGAGCTTCAGGTGGTGATTGTCCATCCAGCTCTGGATGTCCCTCAGGCAAGCGGAGATGCGGGCAGGAACCTGTGTGTCCGATGGGGGGAAGGAGAGAAAGAGTTGCGTGTCGTCGGCATAGGAGTGATAGGACAAGCCATAGGCAGATATTACAGGGCCAAGGGATCTGGTGTATAAGGAAAAGAGAAGGGGACCGAGGACTGAGCCCTGGGGAACTCCGGTGGCGAGGGGACGGGGTGGTGATACCTTACCCGCCCAGGCAACCTGGAAGGAACGGTCAGAGAGGTAAGACTCAATCCAGTCAAGGACTGTGCCGCAGATCCCTGTTGCTGCCAGGGAACATCCACCTTGTTCTTTGCAAACCACTCCATGGCAGCTTTGGCCTTGTGCTTTGGGTAATTGTCCTGCTGGAATATGAATTTCCGACCCATTTTCAGTCTTCTTGCCGACCTCTTCAGGTTCTTCTCCAAAATCTCCCTGTATTTAGCTCCATCCATCCTCCCATCAATCTTGACAAGTTCCCCAGTCCCTTTCGATGAGAAACATCCCCACAACATTATGCTGCCACCACCATGCTTCACAGTCGGGATGGTGTTGTTTTGGTGATGGGCGGTGTTGGGCTTTCGCCAAACATAACATTTGGCACTTATGCCAAAAAGTTCTATTTTGGTTTCATCTGACCACAAAACTTTCTGCCAGTTTGTTGCAGGATCCTCAAGGTGTTTTTTTGCAAACTTAAAACGGGCCTCCAGATGGACCTTTTTGAGAAATGGCTTTTTTCTTGCCACCCTTCCATACAGGCCAGATGTGTGCAATATCTTTGATATTGTTGTATGATGCACATGTTGTCCTCTGTTGGTCGTAAAACCCTGTAGATCTTTCTAGGTTGCCATTGGATTCCCGGGTAGCCTCTCTGACTAATTGTCTTCTCTCCCGGTCATCTAGTCTAGATGGACGCCCTGATTTTGGTAGACTGTAGGTGGTGCCATACACTTTCCATTTCTTAATGATGGTCTTAACAGTGCTCAAAGGCATCTTCAAAGCCTTGGAAATCATTTTATAGCCCTCACCTGATGTGTACCTTTCCACAACTTTGTCACGGACTTGTTTTGGGAGATCTTTGGAGCCCATGCTGCTGCCTTTGTGTGAGACTGCACTTCCAAACAGAGGGACCGTGGTAAACGGCTGTTTTTATTCACATCATCCAGTTAATTGCTGTGATTCCACACAGGTGTAGGACAATGAGTTATTGTGTGATCTTGAAGGCGATTGGTTATTCCTGAGATAGTTTAAGGGATGCTTCAGTAAAGGGGTGTATACTTATCAAACCAAGTTATTGCAATTGCTTATTTTTATTTAATGTTAGAATATTTTTATAGCTCATGTATCACTTTGAAATGGCTAAGTATTGTGTGTGGATCAGTAGGAAAAATACATAAATATATTGCATTTTAATTCCAGGCTATAGGTCAACAAAATCTGAAAATTGTTCAAAGGGGTGTATTCATTTTCTATCCACTGTATGCGATTATACATAAGCATTATCAACATGAAATAAAAAAGTTCACAAAAATGTGTATATTGGTCTATTAATAGAGATGAAAAACTTCTTTTTCTCTGTTATATTTGTATCAATATGTTGAGACTCTCATGTGTTTTAGTTGTCCCTTGACTTTCTCCATACAAAACTTGTAGTTAGTGGTTGCAGTCCTAGTCAAACGATCAAGATGCACATCTGTAAGCCTACTTCTATGTTTTCTTTTGACAATGCTCATTATAGAAAATGTTTCCTCACATGAGTAAGTGCTCACAAAAAAGCTCATTACCTTCTGCACACATAGCTTTAAATATGGATAATCTGAGGCTGGGACCATGCTCCAGAAATGAGCAACGCCTGATCTGAGCTCAGTTTTCAGTACATTGTTGACCTGCAGCTCAAGATTCTCACTCTGTATTACAGCAAGGTCTGGACAAAGGTTTTTCAGAGCAGGTGTAAGGCTTGACAATGACACATTGAAAGGATTCTCAATGAAATTGAAAAGCTCCCTATACCCCACAACGTCTTGAAATCTCCTTTCAAATTAATTTCTTATTTCCTCCCATATCCCTACAAATTCATCATAGTCAAAATGTTGCAGTAGGTCAGGGTTAGCAGTTGTGCAGTCTGTTAGATTGGGAAAGTGAAGAAATTCTCTGTCGGGTATGAAGAGAGTGGTCATCTTGTGCTGGAAAGCAGTGACTGCTCTTAGCATGTTACCTGGGTGCTTCCCTTTTCCTTGGAGTTGGAGGTTAAGGGAATTCAGCTGGGATGTGATGTCAGTGAGGAGTGTCAGCTGTAATATCCAGTATGGGTCCTCAAGCTTTGGCTCAGCCCTCCCCTTGCTTGCAAGAAAATCACGGATGTGAGGAAGTTGAGTACAGAATTCTTCAAGCACCCGGCCACGCGATAGCCATCTCACTTCGTTGTGCAGCACCATATCCCCGTACTCTGCCTCGTATTCCTCCAGAAGTGCACGGAATTTCCGGTGATTAAGTGCCCTGGCCTCGATAAAGTTGACGATTCGCATAACGAGCTGCATCACATTCCTTAGCTCTTGGTTTTTAAGTTTTTAAGTGAAAGGAGACAAGCTTGGGAATGCTGTCTTCCTTTTCCATCAGTCCGATAAGTCCCTTCTCCTTCCCTCTCATGCTTGGAGCTCCATTGGTGCACACCGACACAAGTTTCGACCAGTCAATTTGTTTCTCTGCAAAAAAAGTTCATCAGCGCTTGAAAAACGTCCTCCCCGCTGGTCTGTCCATGAAGTGGTAACAGACATAACAGCTCCTCCCGAAATTAGTCCTTTTGAATAAAGCAAACCCACACACACCATTGCGCCATGTCGCTCAATGGCGTAGGTTTCGTTTGAACATTGGGGGGGGGGACACGTTCACTGGGGGGTCTGGGGGTCCTCCCCCAGGAAATTTTGAGCATCAAACACTTCATTTTTATGCATCAATTTGTGCCTTTTCTGCATCAATTTATGGTGGAAATGTCTTTATTTATGTACAGGAAAATACAAAATTCAGGGGCACAAATGCACGTATTCTAAATATTGAGGGGGAGCTAATGTTAAAGAGATATTGATAGCTAAAGCAAACTTGTAATTTTACAAGACGTGTCCATAACGTCACACAAAACACTAACACTGCAACATGGGGAGTCACATTAATTCCCTGCTTAGCAACCGAGTGCAGCTATCGCCAGGTAGTTTTCTGAGTAAAGTGAACATCACATTCAGACAGTGTGATAAGTAGCTAGCAGCGATACACTATCTGATATCATAGTTAATTCGTTGACAACTAGCTAGCTGACATTGATGTTAGCTGGCATATTGACAGGATTACCGTTACCGTTCTTTCCAACCGCTGTGAGTCACTGACTTTAGCTGATGTTGTCATAAAATTTTTCCCGACCCTGAAAACTTTTCACTGTAAGAAGAAATTTTAGCATAGCTCTTCCGATATTGGGTGGGACAAATGCAACTGTTTCCAATATTGCGGGGGACACGTCCCACCCGTTTCCTACGCCAAAGTGCTAATTACATTGAATCGAGAAAACCAACCACTTTATCATGTTTTATAACAGTTCATATTTTTCATTCATCATGATGATATGATTATTTGGGGGGGGGGGGGGGGGGGGGGGGGGGGGGGTGTATTGGCTGGTTTTGATTATTGGGGGGGTTACAACCCCCCCCCATCCCCCCCTAATTTATGCCCATGATGTCCGTGCTCTCATCGAGTGCAGTGCTGTAACATGGTGCCGCTGCAAGATCTACAATTAGCTGTTCCTGGATATCTTTCCTAATAAACTCGATCCTCCTCATTAGTGTCGAGTCTGAAAGCTGCAGTGCATGTATTTGCTTTATTATTGCGTCCTTATTGGTGAAGTCACGGTACATTATCTCAGCTGAGGTCAAAAAGCATTGTTTAACAATTTCAGCGTCCGTGAAAGCCTTTTTATGCCTAGCTAAAATCCATGCCATCTCGTAAGTGGCCTCGGTCAATTTCTCGGCAACAGAAACTGATCAAAAAAAAAAAAAAAAAATGATCACCATCATTTTTTGCTGCTCAGTCAGAGTCTGTGTCAACTGTTTAATTTTATTAGTCCTCAGGTTGCTACCTGGCGGGTACAACATGTACTTGGCGTTAAAAGCACTAAAGTGGCGTTCAAGGTTAGACCGTTTACAATTGGCACTAGTCTTCTGGCAAATTAGGCAGAATGGAGTGGATTCGTATTGCACAAAGAAAAACTCATCAGTCCATGTATCCTGAAATTTTCGGTGTTCGTCCTGAATTGACTGCACCTTTCTCTTTGCTGGTGCAGCATCGGTGTCTTGGGCTTCTCGGCCAAACTGATCTGCATTTTTCCCCTTTTCTCACGTTGCTCTTTCTCCTCTGGCCTGTTTCTAACTCTGTTACCGTCAGCTAATGAAGAATCACTTTTCTCATTCTGCTTTTTTCTAATAATAAATCTGTCCATTTTGAGTGGGGCGGAGGCTGAGACAATATTTGATATAACCTTACGACGTACGGCATTATGGAATATCTAATTTAGGTTTATGTGCTAAACTTGCAAAACCATTCGCAAATGCAAAGCTACGCACACGGGCTATACGTCTACCCATGATCCCTCGCTGTTACGTAGCCTACGTTCTTTGATGCATCTTCAGTATGCTGCCATCTACTGGATAATTCATTTCAATGTGCTAAAACAGGACATCTGTAGAACCTATACGGAACCTATAGAAGTAAGTTATAGCTATATTCTTACTGTTATCAGTGGATCTGAGCCGCAAAACAAAGTCTCACGAGCCGCGTAATGAGTAACACTAATCTGAGTGTTCTCTGACATTAAGACCATCAGTCATAGGAGGTAAATGTACCGCTCATCCAGGAATCTTGTGATTCATAGACTTCTGCCCTGAAGGAGCAACTTAATCTGTAAATTCAGCAGATGTAAGTGCCAAAACTCACTATCCCAGTGATCAACCAAATTAAGGCTTATCTGGGTAGTGAGTAGGGGTGGGCGATATAGACTCAGGGTTTCCGGCGCGCCGGGCCGAAGTTGACCCCCCGCCGGGCCTGAGCATCGGGGAATTTTTTTTTTTTTTAAATGTATTTTAAAAATGTTTTTAAAAATGCAGTTACAGTGTGGCGGCTTGGTTGAAAAGCTCATCAGCGACACCCATTGGTTAAAACGTGAATGCACTATAGGAAAACAGCAGGTCTGAGATCAGTGTTCTTTATCCTCATTGTGTATAGAGTGACGTTCAACACTTGACGCTTCCAACTATCACAAGCTTACGTTGTCATAAAATTTTTCCCGACCGTGAAAACTGCCTGACTTGTTTACATTTTGGACAGTGACTACAGAGTAAATCAATCGTTGTTTCCGTCGCAGCACTTTCGACACAAGTAATATCGGAAAAATCCTAAAATTTCTTCTTACGGTGAAGAGTGCCTGACCGGCAACCGTATAAATGTGTTAACACAGCGACAAAACTAGGCTATATCTAGAAATACCATCTTCGTGGAATAAACTCTTCACGGTAAGAAGAAATTTCATGATTTTTTCGATATTGCTTGTGTCTAAAGTGCTGCGGAAACAACGATAGATTTACCCAGGAGCCACAGCTGTTCAAAATGTAAACAAGTCAGGCTGTTTTCACAGTTGGGAAAAATTTTATGACAACGTGGTCATGTAGCTAACTTAGCTAGCTAGCCTAACAGTAACACAGATACTTCCTTTGTGCCATTTAGGAATAATGTCAAGGAGAAAAGGTAGCCTACTGTAAAAGCCAAAAAACCTTAGACAGTTTTTTAAATGTTTATATGTGCCCAGCGTTCCAAGTTTTTTGTAGAGTTTTTGTAGAGTGATATTTTTTATTTTAATTGAATTTAATTTCTTTTGTTGTTGTTGAAAACACAGCATTCCAAGACTGTACATTGTTGTCAGATTCTTTATAAGACTCTGCTATGCTGTAAATAGTTGTTGATTTTTTAAAATGTGTGTTGAATAAATGACTTATTTATAACAACATTCACATTATGTAGTCATATTTTCAAATCTCCAGTAAGCTTTTAGCGCTGACTTAATGTAGGGCCCTATGGAATCTGTGTTATAGCTTTTTTAAATTCTCAATTCCGCGATTCCTTCCATGATTCTGTTATCACAGAAACTACAGGGCCCTACCTTAATGCTGCCATCAGTCTGTCGCAGGCCCGCGCCGGGCCCCCATCAAATAAGACACTTGGCCGTTGGCCCGCGCCGGGCCGCTGGGCCCTGTCAAAAGATACTTGCCACCGGGCCTAACAACTTTTCTAGGGGAAACCCTGTAGACTTAAAACTATATCACGATATTCCATGGTATTTTTTGCGGTAACGATGTAAATGACGATATGAAAATAGTACCATTCAACGCTATCTTTTTGGCCACAAGTCACATCAGCATACAGTCTTGAGAGCTGTGCAAACAAACATTGATACAAAAAAGTAAAACTTAATCCTGACCATCATCAAACACTAAATTGTAGCAATTAAGTAGGCTAAAAAATAGAATATGAATTTTATTTCCAAATTAAAATTCTAGTGAAAATGCAAACATCGATACTCGCAGGATTCATAATCTAACCCCAGGAAAAACAAATGGAAATGTAAAAATACTTTTCTTCTGTAAAAGTGCAAATAATGCTTAAATAGTGCAAACTTAACAAGTCTTAAACTATGCTGCAAAACATCAAAACAGTATATAAACACAGTAATGATTCAAATCAAGTACAAGGTTGAAATGTAAACACCTATTCTGACTTTAATCATAAACTACATACAACAAATGAAAACGTAAACACTTATACAACCTCTGTTGTACTGTCATGGCACAAATAGTCGTAAAAATAGTGCAAACAGCAAATCAAAAAGTAACCATCCCAAACATGTCTTCAGTTAGTTTACAAAACTACAAAACAGTGCAAAAACAACACAGGCTCCTGTACAGATCCCTGTGGGACTCCTGTAGCACGGGGATGAGGAGCAGAGGCAGACCTCATCCAGGTGACCTGGCATGACCTGGGGCACTCCCAGAAATGCCCATCTTAGCCAAGGTGGAGAGGAGTAGTTTTGGTTGACCATGTCGATTGCTGCAGACAGTTCTAGGAGGATCAGAACAGTGGAGAGGCGTGAGGAGGGCAGTCCCTGTTGAGTGCCTCGATCAAAAGCCAGACTGGTGAGGACCAAGGTGTTCAAATGAGTATTACTACACAATACCTATCATTTTCATGAACTGCCTCTGACGAGACTGCAACCGCTGAGCTGCTGGCTGCTCTGAAATGGTCCACCTGTGGGACGGGGCGACGGGTCTGCAGTGATGCTTTGTTCTTCACACCACAAACCAACTGAAGCCAGACGCTGTGGTTGGGCGGGAGGGCAAAATTAGCAATGAGCTTATCTTCAGTATGTCAGATATCAAGTGTTTAGATTATGGCCTCAGAGAGAGAAACAGTGAACTGGATACAATATTGGCTTGAAGAATGCTGCCTACCCTCCCCTCCACGAAAATTAAAGGAAACGTTCTTTACGCCACTTTGATACCCTAATCTAGGCGGGCGACCTATGGGTCCCACCTCCTGCAGAGTTTGTCTCGGAAGAGACAAACCAGAAGACAAAGCTATTTACAAGATCCGATTCTGTTTGATCTTAAGTTTAAATGCAATCTGTGACATTTTATTGATATCATTGACTGAAAACTTTGTTTTTTAGAAGCACAAGTAGACTTCCATGCTTTTTATTGGTATTCAATAGCTTAACTGAATTACCTATTCATGTTTGGTCTTGTTAAAAAGGGACTAAATTCCTGAATATTTTGGTAATATATGGTTCTTAGCCATACTTTCAACAACATAAGGTCACTTTCATTAATAAGTACACTGTCAGCTTTTAGATAGGCCAGTCCTTGTCATAAATGAGCCTGCCTCCCTTTCTACATCTGACCATGGAATTGCCCAATCAGGGCAAACATGCTCAAGCCATGCTGCGTTAAGTGTTTATGATGGCTTCAGTAAAAAGTTGTGTTGTGTTGCAGTTGGTCTTTATTTTGGTGTTGGTTTCTTGGTTGTGCATTTTAGCTCATTTCTTTTGTTTCTGTGGCACTGGAAGAGGGTAATACTTTGATAAGGTCTGGCTCTTCAGTCTTTCTTTTCTGGTAATCTAAATTTAACATCTTGTTTGATGTCTTCTGTTTTGTTTTGTAACTTAGAAGTAGACGTGATACAGATTTTGTTTTGGTTGTCGGTTGATTCCACCTGGTTACAGTCAACTGACCTATCAATGATTAGATTCATAATTGTCATTTTTAATATTACTTGTTAAATTAAATCTTAAAATATATTTTATATGTAGGTTAAGTGAGCAGTATGCAGCACCAGGGGGTCCTGAGACAGACTCAGCACAGGGGCTCAGCTGATCCCTTAGCCCATAGTGATGGATGACAAAGAGATTTTACATTTGTGCAACCCCATATTTGTACCTCAGTGAAACAGGAAATGGTGAAAGGCAGCAGTACAGTTCCGGGGGACTGAGATCAATTTTTTTTAAGTAAAATTTCTTTAGATGCCACTTTGTTTGGTTTTATGTTAAATATTCTTTAGGGGTACCAGTAATTTTGACCTCTATGTTTTTGAGAAAAATACTATTTTTTATAAGTTTTTGATGAGAATTCTTTTATTAAAGTGAAAGTAAGCAGTTTCTACAGATGTTTGAGCAGAAAATTAAAATCATTAGGTTTATTGTTTCTTTTGTACAATCATTTATGCTAATTTTAATGAAGAGTGCCAACAATTCTTCTTTACTTGAATGTATGAACTCTTCTTTGCAGACTGAACAACTGTAAACTCACACAGAACTGCTGTAATATATGGCCTCAGCTCTCCTGTCATCATATGTAACCTAACAGTAACCTATACAGTAACCTAAAGTTCTCTTTTATATCTCGTGTTTGAGATCCATCTATGGGGAGATATGGACAACTCCCAGATTGCCTTATCCTCACAGCTGAGATACTGTCAGGCCAGCAAAGGATGCCTCCTCCCCTGAGGGGAGGGTGGTGTTTGGCACATCCCGTGTAGGGAAGTACTAAACACATTCCACTGCCCAAAGCTATAGCCAGGTCCCGGGAACAATGTGAAGTAATAAAACCCATAGCAGATGAGGGGAGATGTGTGCGCCTCACACAGAGCTCACGCCCAGAACTGAGTGGGCTACCGGCCTCCTGGTGACGTTCAGGTGGTAGAACTTTGCAAAAGTATCTGGAGAAACCCAGGCTGCAGCTGAATAAATTTCCTGTAAGGAGAGCGCATGGAATAGGGCCCACAATGCAACCATACCCCTCGTAGCATGAGCCCTCAGGCCCAAGGGGGGTGTTATCCTCTTTGAATCATATGCCATAACAATAGCTTCCACAAACCAATGGGACAGCCGCTGTTTAGATATACTTTTCCTTAGCAGGCAGGGGCCCAGGCCCTGATCGCTCTTTCTAAAAACCTTAGTCTTTGTCATATACGTGCAGAGAACACAGCATATGCAGCCTATGCTCCTTGTCAGAGGAGAAAGGTGGTGGGTGAAAAGCGGCAAGCTCCAACATCTCACATGTGAAAGGAGGGAAGCTTTTAGGCATAAAGGCTGGATTGAGCTTAAGAAAAAGCCTGTGCATCTTAGGGGAGAATATTGTGCACGAGAGATGCACTGAGAGCACATGGAGGTCACTGACTCACTTAACTGAGGCTAATGCAAGCAGCAACGCTGTCTGGAGAGACAACAATTTTAAATCTATCTCATGCATAGGCTCAAATGACCTTAGAGACAGAGCCTCCAGCTCCAGTGATAAATCACAAGGGGAAATGAGCTTTTTAGCAACAGGCAGAGAACAGTGAGCCCCCTTCATGAACCTGTGAATGAGGGGGTGCTGGCCCACTGCATGGTCTTTCAACCCAACATGACAAGCAGTGATAGCTGCCAGGTAGATCTTATTGGTAGAAATGGATTTCTCTTTATCCATAAGGTTCTGTGAAAAGCACAGCACGTCAGAAACAGAGCACTGGTGAGGCACTGACTGACTTTCAAACACCTGAAACTTATAGTCATGAAGTGACCTGGTAGAGTGCGCTTTCGTGCTCTGGATGGTTGCAGCCACGCGAGGGGGAAGCCCTAATGCGTTGAGGTTATGCCTCTCATGGGCCAAGCTCATAGAGCTACTCACTCGGGGCAGGGGTGGTGTATTTCCCCGTTCACCTGAGACAGGAGGTCTGTGTGTAGCGGGAGCACGCATGGCTGTACATAAAGGAGAGGGATAATCACTGCAGTAACATTTCCACAATCATTGGAGTGAGTGAGTTTCCCCTTGACAGCAGATCAGCGCTCGTGTTCAGAATTCCTGGAACATCAATCAATTAATTAAATTTTATTTATATAGCATATTTCACAGCAATTGTCACAGTACGCTTCACAGACAGCCCTGGCCTAGACCCCCACAGGAGCAAGCCTAAAGCAACATGGGTCACGTGTAACCACAGAAAGTGACGGCTGCTCCAGACCAACAGTCTGTGGGCTAGACCATGGAGCTGGAGGGAGCGCATGCCACCTTGGTGATTGACATATGCTACCGCAGTCATTATCGCACCATACGAGCACATGATGTCCCCTTAGACAGGGAAGAAAATATCTGAGAGCTGTCCATATAGTTAATAGCTAAAAGAAAACTGATTCACCATGTAGCCCTCCTGAGACCCCCCACCCCAGAGAGGGATGTGTCTGTCCTTTTTTTCCGTATGAAAACGATCCTGAGAGGGGTTCCCTGAGTGTAAAAGTCTGTGTTTTCCCAGTGACGCAGAGTTGCAGAGCGCTTGTGTGTTACTGTGAGACAGCGATGGAGATCGCACACGGGGCTTAGGTGGAGGGATGAAATCCACCTCATAAAGCCCCTCATTCTTAACAGCCCCAGTGGCAAAACCTGAGAGGCTGGCACCATCAGCCCCTGTAGTCTGAGGCATGTGTGATACTGTACTCTCGAGCCGGGCTTGAACTGAGAGAGACATACTCTGGGAGATTAAATGCAGTCCACTGATAGGCAAGCTCACATGGATACAGAGTATAAATCCACTCCCAAGAACTTTACACTCCAGGATGGGGAGAGATTGCTGTGAAACCAAGAGACATCAGATGTGTCAGAACTCACAACTCTGGGTTTTGAATTGGCAACAATCAGCTAATCGTCTGTGTAAGTCAGTATTCTGAGCCTCATTAGTCTTAATGGAGCCAGACCCGCCTCTACACAAATACAGAACACCCGTGGACTCAGGGAAAGGCCAAAGGGTGGAACTGTGTATTTGTAGAAAACACCGCGATGGGCAAAGTGGAGGAATTTTCTGTGAGGGGGATAAATGCTTATGTGGAAGAAGGCATCTTTCAGATTTACTGATGTGACATAGTGATGTTAAGTTAATCAATTAACTGTTAATTCTTAATAAGAATGTTGATTGATTAATTTCTATAGATTAAACAGTTACATTTCAGTAAAACATTTCAATGAATAACCTAATGTTGGTGATTAGATTTCAAATTAAAGAGACGTTTCTAAAATGTTAAATTAGAGAGTCATGGTTCCCTTGACTGGCAGCATTAGTGAAACGTTATTGGTCCATTCCTGGAACATCAGTGCCATCTGAGCGCGTCTTCACAGCTGCTGATCTCACCTTCAGCAGACTGCACACCAGACTGACCCCAAACCACATAGACATGCGCATACTCCTTTTAAAAAATGCTTAGGTATTAAGTTAAGTCATTCTTTTTATAGGTCATGGAGTAGATTTTAATCTAATCAGTTAATCATTATTAATCAATTATTGGGTGCTGACGATTGATTAAAATAATTGCACAACATTTTCCAATCGTTCTGATATATTGAATGTGAAAGAGTGCTGTATGTTAACATTTTGAAATTATGTTGCCTCAAATGTTTAACACTGAGATCCAAGATATGAAGTTGAGAACCGTCCTTCTTTGGGAGCTGGAAATAAGGAAAATAAAAGCTATGTTGGGTTCTATCTCTGGGAACCACACGTATTTCCCCCTTTTTGTAAGAGGGAAGGAATTTATTCCTCTTAAACATGGGAGCGCTCTCTTGTGTTTGAGAGTAAATGACTCTGTTGAAATGGGGGGGTTCACTCTGAACTCTGAGTCTGTAGCCCTTGGCTATTGTCTGTAGCCCTTGGCTATAGTAGCGCTGCAGTGTTCTGTGTGCTCTTCCAGGAGGGCAGTAGCCTCCTTTCACATTGGACACACTACTGTCTATCAGGGCCAGACTTAGTGCAATTGGATGCTTCTATGGAGGTCTGGACCGGATGTCATTCCCTAGAGTTGGCTTTCAAACACAAGATGATAAAAGAGAAGTTTATTTATGGCACCAATGCAGTGATTTGTTCAAGCAGAGATGCACACTTCAGTCAGTGTGTAAGTAAGCCATGTACTTTGGATGCGCTGTAAGAGAAAGAGTACTTTATCATGTGACAAAATAATGGAGTTGCCAATAACCGTGAATTGAAAGCTTTAACAGTGTTAAGAGGCATCATTTTATTGACAAGACATGGCAAGATGGACTGGACACTATGCTATAAGAGAGGAAAGGACATGCACCTGAAGAGATTGTAAGATAAAGAAAAGGAACAGAAAGAAATTGTGATGCATACCAAAAATGCTTTTTATGCATTTGCATTTTGGACTTTGGATAATGAAGTAAATTGTTTGAGCTTCCCTTAAATGCTATCCAGAGAACATCTCCCTCAATCCACACTAGTTTACATTTGACAAAATAAAGTCTGACCTGACCAAAACTCTAGTACCTACCGCCATCCCCACGAGACCCCCCCCCCCCCCCCCCACCCTACAGGAACAGGGGTGCTGCATGGTAATTTTACTGACAGTAAATAAGGGGCATTGTACTACTGGTGTGCCCTAATGATTGAATCTTTCATTCCTGTATGTGTTGCATGTCCTCCTGCAAGGGTTTACAGTGATGGTCCTTCTAAGGACTGTTTTATACTTCTGTGTAGTCTGCATCGTTTGCATGATTGCATTGTGTGCGACTTTTGCAAACGGGCAGAGCATTTATATGGCATGTTGTACAGGTACAGGTAGTGATTTTCCACCCGCTTACAGATACCTTCAATTCCATATCTTTCATATCCTTTAATAAACTTTTATCACGTCCATACTGTATGCTATGGGAACGAGGCACAGACGAGGCAGACAGTGCTGGCAACATGCCTGTAGAGGACTTTTATTGTGACCGCAGTATCACAATGAATGAAGACGGGAAAAGTGAAACACAAGATGAGATCAGGCTGCTCATATGTTGGGGAAAGCTAGGGAAGTGCTAGGGAAGTGCAGGTGGCTCCAAAATTCAGGCCATGATGAGGGGCACGTCTGAGTCTGCCACAAAAAAAAAAACAAAAAAAAAAAACAGAGAATCAGAGACTCTGTTAGTCACTCATTGAGAGGAAAGCCAGCACACCCCTGGAGTGAGACCATGAGGCCTATATAGGGCCAGCAGCTACTCAGGCAAAGGGGAAAGTTGTGTGGATAAAGCACTGGTATGCTGCCGGTGCCCGGACTGTATCTCAGGTCCAGGTCTGAGTGCGGAGGGGAGGTGCTGAAACTCAGCCATGTCCCTCTGGTGCTGTCCATGGTGCTGCAGGCTGGCCGGTGAGACACAGGTGAAGTGGAGCCGAGTGGCAGCTGATGGCAGGGAGGGGCGGGGCTCCAGAGGCCCACACCACAGTACATATATATGAGCATGTACATTACTTCCTGTTACAGTGAATCTGCCTTTAGCTGGGTGTTAGTTTGCAGTGCTGTGGGAAGTTTGTCACAGAAAATAAGCAAAGTCAATGTCCACACTGAAAAATGTGTTGCCTTTTACATCTTTCCTTTAGGTGGTGGCCAAACATCCTACAGCACTGAAAACTAACTCGCTGTCCACTCTGAAAGATGGCAGCCGCACGTCTTGTATGGGATGGGAGGGTTAAGCCCAGAGAAAAGATCATAGAAAAGGTAGATGAGCCCATTGCAGAAATTCAGAGAACTTGCAGTATAAGAAAAGGGGACATTTGGGACAGAATTACATCTGTAGAACTGTCAAAGTTCAGTGCAGCAGGATGTTTAATTTTCAGGTCCAAAATACTGCAGTTGGAGAGTGTAGCACAGACATCTTCCTCAGAGCATCATCAACCTTAAAATCCTCAATTTCACTCTTCATTGCTGAGCACTGTCATTGGCACATTTTCCATATTAGATACATGCTTCTTGTATACCTAATATAATAATACTGTAATATATGAACTCTTCTTTGCAGACTGAACAACTGTGAACTCACACAGAAGTGCTGTAATATTGTGGCCTCAGCTCTCCAGTCATCAAACTCACCCCTGAGAGATCTGGACCTCAGCTACAATAATCTGGGAGATTCAGGAGTGGAGCTGCTCTGTGCTGGGCTGAGGAGCCCAAATTGTAAACTACAGAGACTGGGGTGAGTAGTGTTGTGTACTATGTGATCTTAACTAAATAGAACTTGTGATTATGGTTCTATTCAGTGAAATATTAAAACGCTCTTTCTCTCTCAGTTTACTCCTCTGTCCACCAGCATTCTTTCTTTGCCCATATATACCTTACTCCTCTATCATAACAAACAAATAAAAGCAGGATAAAACCTTTTGAGGGTTGCCAGGTTTGTGGTTCCTGAGCAGAATGTAAGTTTTCAGTGGAGTCTGTAGTATCAGGTCACAGGTGATGACTGGATGCTGAGTGTCTGATTGACATGGTAAAAGATTGACCACCTGCAAAGTAAAATGTTTCAGGTCTGTCACACATTGCAGTCTGCATCCATCTTCATTATTCACTACCTGCTATGAACTCTAATGAAATCCATACATTTACCCCACTCTCTTTCACACACTGACCTTTTGATGAAGGTGAGTTTTTACTCCTTCATCACACACCTGTGTGTGCTGCAGGATTGTGATGTTCTGAAAGGATTGTGAATGAACTGGTATTTTATTCTGCTGGTAAAGCCAGGCATTAACTATTGGCTGGCAGGGTGTGTGTGTACATCTTGGTGGGAGATCCCTTCTGAACATCATATGAGCTGCTGTTTAGATGCAGTGTTACATCATTTAGTTTAGTCAGTCTTCTGTGGTTCCAATCCCAATCATAGGCTGGATATTATGCCACTATAAGCAGGCATGCTGTGTGGAATAGTCTGATTCAGAGATCAATGTTCTGGCTCTAGCTCCTATCATCTAAAGGATAACATCATTTACAGGAGTATTTCTTAGATAAGTATTCTAATAATGCTCAAATGCCCCCACTTATTAAATTTTTTTGTGCAGTTTATATTACTCCACAAGGTCTAGCAAACATGTTGATAAGGGATTTTCAAAGAAAAAAATGACTTAATACATCAGGCTTTTATTATCATTATTATTTTCATTGTTAAAATAATAATTAAATGCAACGCAATAATTAGCCCGTTATATTTGCAAAAGCGTGCGAGAATAAAATGAATGGATGGATAATAGGGCAAGGACACGCAGAAAATAGGTGCAATGTGTGGAATTTTCGAACGACACCATGTTTTAAAAAATCTAGTGTCTACCAGCAGTAGAAGTTACTGGCAATAATCAGTTGTGGTGTTCTCATACAGCCACTAGATGGCGCTGCAGTGTAATTCCAGTTGATGCCATAGTTGCATTGCTGGGAGATCGTGCCAACCAGATGAACTGAAGTGTAGCACAGCTCGTACACGGCTCCGACACAGCTTCAGCTGTTAGCAAGTACAATATCGCAGGTCTGACCAATTATATCATTACTGTTTAGATAAACCTTCATGTTATTTAATATACTGGTGTATACATTTAAGTTGTCTGTGACAGTAAGCTGCTTAGTTCTTCACTGGCTCCACTAGCTAGGTTGATTCATGAAGTAACGTTAAGGTAGGTTGGGCTGGCTAGCTGGCTAACTCGTGCCTGTGGGTCAAAGCCAAAGCTAAAGTTACAACAACGGCAACAGTTGTCAACTTGAGCGTCATGTTGTTTGAAGAAAATGATAAACGAATGATATTTGCAAAGTGTTAATAGTTATTATCAGATAATTGTTTTATGTAACTGTAGTTCTAGATTTATTTTAAAGAATAACTATCTGAGGTAACAGTAAACGGCTCAGAGCGAGCTGTCATCGCCATGGTAACCAACCGACCCTCCTAACGGCCACATTTTAAACAGTGTTGTCAATGTTACCGTCACGTTAAATAAGAATTCGCAATTTTGTACTGAATGCGGTTTCATTTTACCGTTGTGAAAATTTTTAAATGAACGTCAAGAACACTGAATTAGTTAACCATAAATTGCTTGATCACTTGATGGTTACAAGATTAGAATGAAAATATTATCATGATAACAGTTGACGTATTCAGCTAATGGGTTTCAGGAGTACATTAATAGTTATATTTATCTATTCATAGTGATGAATATTGAACGTTTTTAAAACGTATAGATGTTTATGGACCGAAGAACATGTCAGGTCAGGTAAAGTGCACCACAAAAATGCTGTTTCTTGTGTTTGCAGATAAAATGAATATGTTTGCAAGTCAGATAAGTTCATCATATGGAAAGAGTTTGGCAATGAATCCCTTGCAGTAGACTCCCAGCCTTGAGGTTTCATTATTTTTGTCAGTTAATAGAGCCCTGTAATTTCCTTAGACTTTTGTGTATTAGTCAGAATACTTAATGAACTTAATTTACACACCCCCCTCCCTGTTTCTGTGTGTACATCCACATATTGCAAGCGACTCCGGGCCGGATTCTGGCCCGAAGTCAGCACTGCCGGGCCGGACTCGGCGCAGATCTGGCCCGGAGTCGCTGGCTATCTGGGTCTCAGGAATGCGTAGGTACATATATAGCCTATATCAAGTGCCACGGTGCACAGTGTCACAGCTGTGAATTTGTGTGTGTTTGTGTGTGTGTGTGTGTGTGTGTGTGTGTGTGTGGTTTCTCCACAGGCTGGGTTGGTGTAATCTCACAGAGGGCTGCTGTGATGTTCTGGCCTCAGTCCTGCATTCTCCTGACTCAGAGCTGAGAGATCTGGAGCTCAGAGACAACAAGCTGCAGGATTCAGGAGTGAGAGCACTCTCTGCTGGATTGGAGGACCCACACTGTAATCTGCAGAGACTGGGGTGAGTACAAACACACACCCCTTCAATCCAAAAGGCTCCAATGTGACTAAATACAACACTGATGTCAGTGTTTCTAATGTGAAAACAGACACTTCACAGAACTGAAACAGCATGTTCTTGAAGAATAAGACTCTACACACGTGAATGAAGAAAATGAATTAGTCCTGTTTCCTGAACTGTAGTGGGGTGTAAACTCAAATGTGTTTGATAATGGCTCATTCCACATTGATTTTATTCTATATATAGCTGTAGAAGGTGTGTAACACACTGCTATGTGTTTGAGACACACAGCCCTGTTAGTTTATATTAATGTGCTGTAAGGTGTGTAACACACTGCTATGTGTTTGACACACACAGCCCTGTTAGTTTATATTAATGTGTGTACGGTGTGTAACACACTGCTATGTGTTTGACACACACTGCCCTGTTAGTTTATATTAATGTGTGTAAGGTGTGTAACACACTGCTGTGTGTTTGACACACACAGCCCTGTTAGTTTATATTAATGTGTGTAAGGTGTGTGTGTGTCCTTCTGTCTGCAGGCTGTCAGGCTGTGGAGTCACACAGAGAGGCTGTGATTCTCTGGCTTCAGCTCTGTGTTCAAACCCCTCACACCTGAGAGAGCTGGACCTGAGATACAATCACCCAGGAGACTCAGGAGTGAGAACGCTGTCTGCTGCTAAACTGGACACACTCACACTGCTGTAAGTACAGAGAGTTTCCACACTGTACCTCTCATACACACACACACTCACACACACACACACAAGGGTTTGGGGGGCATGGAGGGCACTGTACAAACCAGCATTACCCAAGAGGGTTGGGGATCTACAGTGGAGGGTGCTGCACGGGATCACTGCAGTAAATAGTTTTATTTCTGTGATGAACCCGGCAGGATTCCACCATTGTCCATTCTGTATGGAGAGAGAAACTGTTTATCATAGTTTTTCTGGGTGTGCCAGACTTCAGCCTCTCTAATCTTTTTGGGACATTTATTTATTTTATCCTTGGTTTCCCATACAATCCATGACAGATAAGTGCCAGCTAATTTATTTCATTTCAGGGCTAAAATGGCAGTTCCTATAAGTGGGAAAAATATGATTGGTGGAGGGGACAGGCGAGATGTGGCTGTTGTAGTTTGGGGTTTGATCAGGGACACAGTGATGGTAGAGTTTCAGTATTACAAAGCATTGGAGAACCTGAGTGTGTTTCAGAGTGTGTGTGTTATAAGAGTGTTTTATGTTCTGTGGAGGGAGGGGAGCTATTTTTGCACATGGAATAGGGTGAAGGAATGGAATACGTTTCCTTTGTGACAGATTTGTGTTTTTTTCTCTGTTTTCATTTACGTGATGTCATTGGTGTGTTGAGAGTGGAAATAGAGGATTGTTAAAATTCAGAATTCTGTTCTGCTGTTCTTACAGTGCGGACCATGGAGGAGAGAACAGGACCAAACCAGGACCCAGGAAATGTGAGTGTGTATCGACACAGAACACTTTCCATAGATACACACTCTGTTGTGTGCGTGTGTGTGTAAGAGACTTCTCTTTTACTCACATAAACACACAAACAGAAACACACATGTACACAAACACACACACAGGTACTATCACAGCTCTTTCTCTCACACACACATTAAGAGGTGAATATTAATAATGATAATTAATGTCTCTGGTGTGCAGACGGCTGTCAGCTCACACTGGATCCAAACACAGCGCACAGAAACCTGTCTCTGTCTGAGGGGAACAGGAAGGTGACACACACACGGTGGAGAGAGGAGCCATATCCTGATCATCCAGAGAGATTTGAGCATGTGCCCCAGGTTGTGTGCAGAGAGTGTGTGTGTGAGCGCTTTTACTGGGAGGCTGAGTGCAGCGTGTTTCTGGGGTTGTGGAAGGGATATGTTTCTATAGCAGTGACAGATAAAGGAATCAGCAGGAAAGGACGGGGTTCTGACTGTAGGTTTGGAGAGAATAGAAACTCCTGGAGTCTGGAGCGCATGTTCTGTTACATTGATAAATTCAGACACTCTGTTGATGTCAGATACTCTGTCTGCCACAGTTACAACAAAACACGCCTACCTGCCCCCCCCTCCTACTGCAGAGCAGGAGTGTGTGATGATGATGATGATGCTGATAGACGAGTGTATGTGTACAGGGTAGGAGTGTGTGTGGACCGTCCAGCCGGCACTCTGTCCTTCTACAGCGTCTCTGACTCTGACACACTGACCCTCCTGCACAGATTCCACACACAATTCACTCAACACACACCCCTCTGTGTTGGATTTAGTGTGGAGAACTCCTCAGTGTCCCTCTGTTAACTGGAGTAGAGACACGCACACACATTCACACACACACGTGCGCGCGCACACAAACATGCACACACACGCATGCACACACACACACACGTGCGTGCACACACAAACATGCACACACATGCGCACACACGCATACACACACACACACACATGCGCATACACATGCACGCATGTACGCGCACACACACACACACACACACACCACACACACTCATATACACATGCACACACACACTCAATCACACACTCACACACACTCAGATACACATAGACACACACACACCCACACCTACACACACACATCCACACACACACACACACACACACACACACCCTTTCTCTCTCACACTCACACTCATGCACATGCACTCACAAATACACACACTGATGTACACTCATGCACACGCACTCACACCTACGCACGCACACACTCGTGCACACCCACTCACACTTACACACACATACACACTCTCTCACACCCAATCACTCACACACCTAATCACACACATGCACACACACACCTACACACATGAACACACACAATCTCTCGCACACACACACACATTCACCAGTTCACTCTCACGCGCACACACACACATGCATGCGTACGTACACACGCTCATAACCGTATGCACACACACTCTCTCTCTCTCTCTCTCTCTCTCTCATACTCAGTCACTCACACACACACACACACACTCACATTCACACACATTCACGCAAACACACGCACACACACACAAACCCATGCACTCACGCACACACACATGCATGCGTGCAGAGACACAGATACGTGTCAACACACACTCTCCTCAGTGTCCCTCTGCTAACTGGAGTAGAGACATACACACATCTGCGCACACACAAACATGCACACACACACACACGCATACACACACACACACGTGCGCATACACACTCGATTGCATGCACACATACACACATATATATATATATATACACACACACACACTCAATCACACACTCACACACATATATAAACACAAACACTCATATACACCTAGACCCTCACACCCCCACACCTACACACACACACACACACACACACACACACTGATACACACACACACACTTATATACACACACACATATATACACACACTCATATGCACCTAGACCCACACTCACACACCTACACACACTCTCGCACACCCAGTCACACGCACACAGCCTCTCTGTCTCACATACACTCCATCACACACACACATACTCTCACACACACCCTTTCTCTCTGTCATGCACACGCACTCACAAATACATACACTCATGTTTACTCATGCACACACACTCACACACCTACGCACGCACACTCTCTCACACCCAGTCACACACACCTACACACGGACACACACAATCTCACGCGCACACACAGACATGCGCACGCAAACATACACACGCTCATACACGTATGCACACACACACACTCTTTCTCTCACTCACATACTCACATACAGTATACAGACACACACACTCATGCACAAACACAAACGTGTCAACACACACACATTCTCATTCCCATACGCATGCACACACATGTAAAAACACACACATTCTCTTACCCATACGCAAAGACACACATACTCATGCACTCAGACATACACACACATGCATACACATACATGCGTGCACGCACCATATACACATGTATGCACAAACATTCTCATACCTATACATACATACACACACACACACACCAACGTTTCCACTGGTAAGGTTTTGCCGTGGCAAATAATAAAAAAAATTAAAATAAAATAAAATAAAATATATATATATATACTGTATATAGCCTATATATTAAATTCATAAATTAAAAATGTTAAACTTTCTAAATATTTCTGCCTAAATGCGCTTTCAAATCCATACTGTCGCGTCCACATATTTATTTTCAAAAAGAGCCTAGGCCGCGCGCTCCGTGCTTGCTCCTTTCTGAGGTGGTCGGAAGACTTGCAGCGCGCGAATGTCGCACGGTCTGTCAAAGCGTCACTTTTTTTTCTTCAGCCACCGAAAGACAAGGAAAAGTTGCTTTCATTCATTTTCACAAGAGTTCCATTATGCAAATTTCTGTGGGCAAATGCAGCTGATAGGGAGAATGCAGGATGATCACTGCAGTGTACTTATTTCCTTTCCATACTGTAAACAATGATGAATTGAGTTTCCTTATTAATTTTGTTAGAATTGTTTTTTTTGTTTGTTTTTTTGTTGCTTTAATGTTCTGTATTTTCAGACAATAATATGCAATGATTAAACATGAATTATAAAAATATCAAATGTTTTGCTGTTGTGATTTATTATTGTGTGATGTATTGAACTCCTGTGACACAGTAGTACTTATTTCATATTTTGTATGGGATTATGTTTGGGCTCAATATGAGTAGATCAGCATGGGGCTAAAATCTACAGTTGAAGCAATGACATTCATCTACAGTAGTGGAAATACAATCCATTATAAGAAAAGTTGTGTAGTGTTTGAGGAATGCTTGCTTCTGTTACTGTAGTGTGACCACAACTGTTGCGTGAATGATTGTATGTTTCTTGGTATAAATGTCTGTTCGTAAATGTGAATGTAACATGCTGCGAGGGAAATGTCCCCATGGGGATAAAGAAGTTCTCTATGTATGTATGTACAATATGTATTTTACATGCAGTATTTATTGTACGTAGCAAATATACAATCACTTGTACATGTACTGAAATTGAGTTCAGAAGCAAGTGTAAACATGTTTTCTGGAGAAATATGCTTCCTGTAGTTACTGACCAGCAGTTTTCTACATGAATTTCAATGTGTTCCATCAGGCAATTCGAAATATTTGACACTTTGATCTCACACAAAGTTTATATGACATTGTAAAATGGTAAGATTACAAAACACAGGGCCAAGTGACTTGAAAGAATTGAGGAAATTTTGGGTAGCATTGCTTTGGAATACATCTTATTTAATTTCGGTGAGGCAAGATAGCCTGTATTGTTTGTAGTACCGTAACTGGGCGTCATTTTGATATCAATACTTTTAATGGCAGGCCTGGATTTTGGCAGGCCTGGATTTTGGCAGTTTGAATGAATGAGTTATAGACGGTGTATGTCTTGTATGTGTGAGTAACTTGGCATTTCTGCGCATTGAAAACGTGTTTTTTATGAGATCTTATTTACAATAATGGCCCTGGCAAAAGTTAAGAGCTCTTGAGGGGGAATAAGGATTGGCAGAGGGGGTAAAAACTGTTAAAATAAAAGAGATAAGATAAAATAAAACAAAACAAGAACAAACAGAACAACACCAGACAATATAGACAGACAAAAGACAAGCAATAGTCAGATAGCAAACACCAGACAAACAGCAAACAAGTACAAAATGCAACAGCAAACTACAAAAGCACAAAACTAATGACAGGTGAACATGTGCAGTGCATGGCAAGATGAGCAGCTGCAGACATTTGGCCTCAGCAGGATAGAGCAGATAATTGTTCATTAAAACAGAAGCATGTTTCTGAGTCCATAAGACAGTCTTTCATGCAGAGGGATAAAATTGTCCAGGCTTATGCTTCTTTGAAGGTCTTCCAGTCTCTAGCAGCAGAGAATCTGAAGGACAACCGATTCCTTGATGAAGTCCTTACTGTGGGAACATTGACCTTAAATAAGAAAATGAGATTTTTTAAAAATTACAAAAATGTGAGGGGGTTAAAACAAGTCTTATGGATGTGTGAGCCTGTGGGTCTTGCAGTGTCTGTACAAGGATGGCCAGTTAACAGATGCAAAGTTGCAAGCTGGCAATGGTGTGTTTTGTAACGGGCACTGGTGGCAAACCTGATGCCAGAGTGGTAGAGCACATCAAGACGCCCCAGTGTACCCAATGGTGATGTCATTTTAAATACACCAATTTAAAATGACATCACCGTGATCTAGAACGTACCGCTGGACTAAGAGCAATTTGAAATGAAGTGAAGTGAAAGATGAGCGATTGTGACAGAAAACTGAGACTGGATGTTATCGTTTGTCTGCAGCTTAGAAATGTAGCGCTAGAAAGATAAGCTGCCACCAAGCCAAATACCCAAGTGTTTAGAGCATGTGACTGTCTCAAGACCTGTTCCGCTGAGAGTCGAAACCGTGCCGTGGGGCGGGCTGAAAGGACTGTCCCTGAACCACATGACCTCGGCCTTTGATGTATTCAACACGAGGTGAAGTGTTGAGAAAGCCATGAAGCCATGCTTCTGTTTTTCTTCTTAATTAAAATTTGAGTAGCTGCTGTTGCTTCCAATTGCGTTCAGGAAAGAAAGAGTCTTAATCGAATTCGATGGTGAAAGACAGTTTAGCTCTTTAATTCTTGGTTACAGATCTGTGTGGTCTTACGAGCTTCTTCAGTCTAACGACAACCCTCATTGAAAAATGGCACAGCTTTAGTACAATCTGTAAACAATGGAGTCTAGCCAGGAGGAAATGTTTCATGCACGTGATAATTCACTCCTTCCCTGGTTCCTTTTCCTGGCTAGATCAATGACTCTTCACATATTATAATTTAAATTCACCCAGGGTTGCTTTCCAATGGCTCTCGGCACCTAAGTCTTGGGGGAGAGCTTGCATTTGAAAGGGTACTCAACACCCAGACGGAAACAGGATGGGTGTGGGGACTTAAGCAGATTATAACTCTGAAACTTTAAATAAGATGCATTACTAAAAAAACACCAAAATCTAACAGCCAGTTGAAGCCTGTTTAAGCTGTCCTGAAGGGCGTGAAGTATGGGTTTTGAGGAGTGGGGTGACTGCATATAGCATCGTGACATCAGCTACAGATGGACAGAGATTAGTTAGATTGCTAAATGGACAGACATAATTAGATCACCAGGACGTGCAACCATCTGTAAATAAAAGCAGGTCTCACGCATGGCTTCTGAACGTTGGCTTGTTTTTGGTTGAATAAATAATTCCAAAGTAAAAATTGAGCATGCTATTAGTTATATGAGGTTAGCCCTCCTGCTATGTTCCTAGGTCCATTTTGATCCTGTATGGTTTAACTACTCAACACAACTTTATGTTTTGGATCAAAATGAACCTGTGAATTACAGATTTAACCAAAGGAATCAATTGTAATTTTTCCTGATACAAAACTTTATTTTTAGGCAAAGTTAGAATATCAAAAATGACCATGAACATGAACAATTGAATCCATGTGCACTGCCACTTGTCACATTCTGCAGCTTTTTATCATTGAACAGCAGTACCATTTGGATTGATGGATGGGCGAAGGGACTGATGGGATTGTAGCATGTGATCTATTCACACTGCACATGAATGACAGCATATGAGAGCCTGTGTGTGTGGTTGCAGATGTACGGGTTTTGCAGTCTGTTTTGGAAGGGCGTGTGTGGCACCTCCTCCACTTGCTTCTGCCTGGGGCAGGAATTCTGGACTTCATGTGGAGCAGGACCAGATTCCTCCAATGGCCCTCACAATGAATACAGAGGGAGGGGTTTCGGGGAGGGTACCATGGTGTTTGTATGAGGGGCAGGTGGGGGTAGGGGGTCACAAGAGCTTTAGGAAGGAATACGCTCCTCCTGAGAAGTTTCCCACTGTCCCGTACTGAGTCCATCTGAGTCCAGATCACAAATGCATTGTATGCAGACACATCAATGACATTGTAAAAATAACCAAAGGCCACCAACTTATCCCACACATCTCCAACAGCACCCAGCTTGTCTTTCTCATGTCTTAGCAGTTCCCGCATGGACTGTACCCCAGAATATGACTGGGAACAGTATCTTAGTACCCAAATGGTGTTCCAACTTGATAACAACACCAAATTGGTTATCATAAATTTCATACGATCATATCCACACTGTTGAGGATGTGGCCAAGTTTAATGCTGAAAAAAATAAAGTTTATGGGTCTTTCAATTATGTTAATGCCTGAGATCTGAAAAGGGATCATTTTGACCAAAATACACCACATGGCCCAAAGTATGTGGACACCTGACATCCAACATCTCATCCAAAATTATGGGCATTAATATGGAGTTGGTCCACGCTTTGCTACTATAAAAACCTCCACTCTTCTGGGAAGGATTTAAACTAGATGCTAGAGCATTGCTGCAGGGATTTGCTTCCATTCAGCCAGAAGCACTGATTGGGTGATTAGGCCTGGCTCACAGTTGGTTTCCAATTCATCCCAAAATGGGTGGATGGGGTTGAGGTCAGTGCAGATCAGTCAAGTCCTACCACACCATCCTGGACAAAAGCATTTCTATATGGACCTCGCTGCCAAGCTGAAACAGGAAAGGGCCTTCCCTAAACTGTTAGGGAAGCACAGAATCGTCTAGAATGTGATGGCATGCTGTAGCGTTAAGATCTGCTTTCACTGGAACTTTCTTTCAGGGGCCTGAAAGAGGGTGTGCTTTCTTTCTCACACCACTGTATACATTATGGTATGTATTTACCAAAACTGATTTGCTTCAGGGTTCCATAAGTGTAAAGGGTTGTCATGGGTACCTGCACGTTGACTCTGAAAGGTCTTTCTGTACGTGCCTCATGAGGAATCTGGCTGCAGTCCAGGGCCTTAATGACACAAGGAACCTGCATTAACATGAAAGGATAATTGTCAGATTGCACAGTTTAACCTAGGCGTAAACATAAGAATAATAATCTGAAAAAAACAATAATGCCAAGTTACTCACACATACAAAGCACTATATATAAGTCATTAAGACTTGCAAAATCTAGGCCTGCCATTCAAAGTACTGATATCAAAATTATGATTAAAATGTTACAGTACACAGTTTAAGTAACTTGGCCCTGTGTTTTTCATCTTATCATTTGAAGAGAATGTGGTCATTCAAAGCACGTGTCACATTCAATTTCGGCTTCCGAGCTCTCAACTTGTGTAGTCTTCTGTCATGCTCTGTGTTCAGTTTTCTTTCTTCTCAGATCCACGTTTCATGTTTATGAGGTTTATAAGGCATACCCTTAGTTGTAGCAAGGACTCCTCTTTGCTGTTTTCCTCAGCTAGGTAGCTGACCTAACATTTTACACAGTAAATATTTCCCAGCAATATTTGCATATGAGAAAATAAAAGTAGTACCAAAGAAATGACAACAAATTATTCAATGGAATAACAAGGTTTTCTACAGAATGGGCATGTAAGATGAAGTTTGACATGATCACAGACTTTTGTACAAAGCACACTAACCATGACCATGATGAAGTTGCTAATTGAACGATGTATAAAACACACAACACCATAACACATTCAATATTCTCTGATGATAAAAGCATGTAAAATACAATTCAAAAGCTTGTGGGCGAATGTGTTTTTTCACGTAGACTACTACTAGATATGAAAGTGTTTAGCGTGTGTTAAAATCGAATTGATTTTAATGGGGTGCTGTAGACACGACAGACGCACTAATTGTTTGTACGTCGGTGGAGAAACTATGTCTTGCTAAAGTGGCATTTGCAAGTAATGGGAGCTCATAGCCCAGTAAAAAACATAGGTAAACAGTAGAAACGGCACAACGGTCAGCTGTTGTCGATTTTTAATAAAATCAATAAATCTGCCTTCATGAAATGCATAATGCAAGTGAGCCACCATCATAGCAGCTTTAGTGGTCCAGAATTTTCTTGTGTTGCTTGTGTATGTAATGTTTTGTTTGGCTGGTGTAGGTAAATATCCAATGGGGAGACATATTGTTTGTGGGCTTGGAGCATTGTGCTGATGTAATCAGGCAGGAAATCCCCTAAGTTTGAGGCTTTAATGTGCGGACGTGTGAAGTTGGTCAACTCTCTCTGTTGAAATGGGGTCAGAAGGTACAGAAATGAATGTTTTTAAGGGCTGAGAGTCTGTGGTCATTGTGGTTATTTCTGTATAGGAAAATAAGTAAGTGCCAAACCCTCGGTGCCGTACGTATAGGTATGGGGCATGCTGCCCCGCCAAGGCGTAACTTGGCAGGATGGCATACCTGCCATCCCAATATGGCACTAACAGATTTACTAGGTAAATCATACCCCAGAGAGGTGGGCATTGGTCCAACATGCCTATATAGGTACAAGCGCTGTACCCTATAGGTACATACAATTGCACCTCTAACCAGCAATGCATAATTCATTTCTATATTATTTCCTTGAAAAAGTACGTATTAGTACCCAAATAGAACATTATCGCACGTTCAGTGTACATTTGGCAAATTTGTTCCTTAAAGAATAAAAATGTTCATCCACTGTACCCGTATTTCACAGTGTACTCTATGGCTCTAACAGATGTACAGGGTATATCATACTTTACAATTACAGTACAATCGCTTAGCAGATGCTCAAACTTAGCTGGACAACGGTTATCTAGATATGAAGGACAGAAGCCGGTCTCCTCTTTCATTATTGTTTGTGTTCCTACAGTGTTTGACTTGGGTTCTTGTAACAATGGAAGCTTCCCAGGTGGCAGGTAACCCAGAGGATTCAGGTTTCGGATGGTTAGGGGGCTGAAGTGGGCTCACGTAACAACTCTTAAGCTGTTGGGAAATGTAAAAAAATACACAGGGTGCAGCAATTATCACCCAAATCCCCCCTTTGTTTCCATAACCACAGGCACGAAGGTGGAGATTCAAGGCCCAGCCAGCCCCTGACTGGTTTAGACAGGAATGCTCTGCAGAGATTCTGATGGAAGTTCAGTGGGATTCAGTGACGCAGAAAGCAGTCCCAGGGCCTGAGGAAAATCTCAGGTTGTTACCTTGCGTGTAGTCCAGTCTATCTCCACCAAGGTGTTCGATGGAGCCACTGTTTCAAGCCACAAGTGAAACATTGAAGTCATTCAATTAATTGCAGCAATCATTAAATTAACACTTCATCAGGTGCAGTGGAAGAATATCAAGGCAATGCTTGTGTCTGTTACCATGTATCAGACTCGGACAACGTGACAAAAAATTTAAACGTCGACCAGGAACACCAAAAGGGTTTGAGTGTTTCTGTTTGCTTGAATATTATCGTGGTAGAGATGTTAATCTACCCTTTCAAGAGAGGAATAGATCAAGAGCATGGCTTCTGACAACCAGAATTTTGAAAAGAAAAAAAAAAACCCTGAAGCAGAAGCTGGGTGGCTCTGAGGTGCAGATAAAGGTCTGATGGTGAAGACCAGCCCTGCTAAAAAAAACAATCGGTGTAAGGCAAATAACAGGAGACATCTCAGGACTTGTGTGCCAAACAGGTAATGAATGTAAAAAACGCAAGCACAACAAAATGGAACCATTTCCAAGACTGAAGGCTTCAGAAAGCTCCCTAATAGTGTTAGAGCACTTACAGCGTTACAAGCAAGGTTAATGTCCATCACTGCTTGTTGGTATCGAGTCAAAATCTGCACCCCACGTTAAAGCATTGACTTTCCTGCAGAGACGCATGTCTTTCAAAATGATGATGACACCCCGTCCACAGGTCGAAAGTAGTGGGCCACCGGTTGGAGAAGAATGACACTGATGGAACTAATATGTCCAGGTCTTCTCAGTCACCAGATAAGAATCCACCCCAGGATCTATTGTTTATGGAAAGTTCTGGAACGATGGCTGATACAGTACGAGTTGACTGACTCTATGGTGGAAGAGCAGTGGTACTCTTCCTGCAGTAGGCCAGGTGGTGGGAGACTCTGTGTCACCATGAGGACAGGCTGCACTGTCTATACATCAAGACAACACCCTATCAAACGATGTTACGCTGATGGTTAGACCTTTTTGCTCACTACTGTAAATATACAAATAATTTAAAAAAAACACTTTTTAATGACATTAAGTTATATGCATGACTGTCACAGTCCTTGTAAAAGCCCTACTTTCTGCACTGCAAAAAGAGATGTTTTCTTTTTAGTGCACTTAGCTTATCCATACTGTGCCAATCTGCACTCAAGAGCTGCTGGGCTTCTATATGATAGATGCACGTTCGCATACGCAAAACTCCCTGTTTAACTGCAAGGGGAAAACGGGGAAAACAGTCAGAATGTTAAGTTGGCCGATTTTGTTTATCTGCTGTTAAACTTGCACCTTGGACCATGATTCCTTCCGGATCAATTCGCCCCGTCTCCAGGCAAGAGAGAATGAAGTGAGTTCTGGGGACTATAAGAGCCTAAAATGGCCAAGTCAAAGAATGTGAAATTTTTTTCAAATAATTGTGCTTTATATCTTCTTAAAACAATCAAGAGTGAAGCAAATACTGCCAAAATCACAATCAGTAAAAATACCAAACACATGCAATCACTCAACTGTGGAGAATTAGAATTTTGTGTAATAGCAAAGGGAAATCATATAGCTGTTGATCAACACAAATTCCTTTTTAGCAATGGGATTTTAATGTTACAATTTCTTAATGATCAATTAATCTTATTATCAGAGCGACTGTATTTCATGAATGAAATATTAGGCCTTCTGGTAGTGAGTGAAGCCCCATGATGCATTGCTGTATTAAAGTGACATGCTGCGGCATGCAAAAGATATTTAAAAACGTCACAGAGCTTTCAGTCACCCACAAAGCCATAACTCGGCACACTTGTGACTGCCAGTGACTCCTCTCTACCACTGGCTGCTATTTTCTGCATGCGGGGCTCCATCTGATGCTCATGCTGAGTCCGTCACAGAGCTATAAGAGGACCCTCTGAGAAACAGAGCTGTGGGGCATCGAAGCACTCGCAAGAAACAGGACGAGACGGCGCGGACATGCTTCTTTCGCCATTTTATTTAATATATCAAAGTAATTTATAAATTATTTTAAAACAGCGTCCTGACATAGCGACCGTGTTGCTCAGTGGCACAAGCTTTTCAAAAAAGGGAATGGGGAGAAATAATTAATAAAAAATGTAACATATGACACTGGTACACATTCAAGACCGTAAGCAATATTATGACTCGGAAGTAAATTGTTTTAATGTACTTAGTAGACTTATGACCTGGGGACTTAAAAACTCATCTTCCCTCTAATCATGAGTTTCTGTGTTAAAAACAGATTGGCTCCACCACTGCAGATTATGAGAAGGGTTGAAGATGATGAAAGGTAATTTTCTGTTTTAGTACCTTAAGTCAGCTGGAAATAGAGTCTCATTACCTAAATCATTGGCATTATTAATTTGTGAAGTAAACCATAGACATTAATAGTCAATGAACTAAATCATTGACGTTAATAAATTGAATCTAACAGATTAGGAGGAATTTCTATATTTCTTCTCATAATTTCGCAAGAAAATTTTAAACAAGCTACTTGGGTTACCGGTTATTTACAAACTGCATTCACTATTATGTCTGCAAGATGGAGTCAAACGATAAACAACCATGTGTACTTTCAGAATTTACAAACACTGGATACCTGCATGCCTCTAAAAACAAGACTCTAAATACTGTTAACTAACCAGTTACCGCTTTGAAATTAGCAAGAGGGGTGCAGATTCCAGAAGATGGTTGAACGTACTTAAAACCCTGTGCAATCAAAATCATAATTTCCAATGGATATTTTTTCAAAAACCATCAAAGGCAGCAAATGCTAAGCCTATTTCATTTGGTCCAGATTTTAGTGTTTCCTTTTATACTGAAATCAACTAAGTCTTTATTCCACCTAAAGCTGGAGGCTTTGGGATTTATCTTTCAAAGACCATATTGCCAGTGTGAATAACCTCACTATTTACATGTTAACCAATCAGGGGCGCATCTGTCAGCCAATTAAATTTGACAATCACACAAACGTCCACTACAGGATGGCGATGACCTGTCAGACCTCCAGCTCTCCCATTTAGAAATTACACCCTTCACATCTAGAGGAAATCTAAAGGAAATCTAATTATTTTCCTGTTCATAAATCTGAAAAAAGCACACATTAGCATCATGCGAGAGAGTCTTTAAAGGCAGGAATGAGAGACTGCACAGCGGCAGTGTGAGGACAGTGTTCACGGCCAGGAGATGGCGCTATGGTTAGCCTTGTAGCATGCGGAGTCAGGTGACTCAGCACTCACATTCCCCCAAAAACCCACCACACACACGCCACTGCAACCCTTTCAGCGGCGGAACGCCTGGGGCCATTCTTCTGGCGCGCGGTTGGAGGAGGAGGGGAGACAGGCCACACCCACCTTTAGAGGTGGAAGTGCGGTCACAGTTTGGCTGGCGTGACAGAAGAACGCACGATAGCACCGGGGGTCGGTATCAGCTGATAATGCCTTAAAAATTAACTGGCGGGTGTCTGCCTGATGCTGTGATTACAGCTGTTATGATTGGCTGCTATGATGGCGTAACGCGTCAGCGAGACGATGCATCTGTAGTGCTGTAATTAAGAAAAAACGCCCACCTCAAAAAAATAAATAAAAAATCAAAATGGCCTAATCATAGTCATCTGAACCTTTTATTTATTTTTCATTTATCATTTTTACAAACACCAAACACCCAAGCAAAGCTCCACAGAGACTCTGTACCTCTCTAGACTCATGCTCTCTGCTTAATAATAAAGTAAACCGCTTTTAGTATTTTGTCATACAAACAAAATGCTAATTTCTCCATCTTAAGTTGTTGTCTGTGATTACCTATTTCCTTGAATGTGGAAATCAGGTTGCAGTTTGTAAATGTATGCAAAATGTAAAACAGAAGGTAACAACATCAGCCAATATGGTCAGACAAATATCAGTTGGCCCGGAATTCTCCTATTGTGCATCTCTAGTTGGAAATATATTTTGTATGCAGAAATGACACGAATCTTACCTTCTAATTTGCCTCGGTGAGGAGTTTGCTATAGCTGGTTTTACACAGTTATGCAACTGGATATTTCCCATCAGGGAAAGTGTGACTGTATGGACAGTCATCACAGTACAGAGTTCACCAGCTGTTCTACGAATGACCACGGAGGCCAGGATCTTTCCATGTTCCACAACTGCACTGAAGGTAAAGTCTCCACATTTACCAGTGAAACACGACAGCCGCGTGCTTCTGGACTTTTCCGAACTTGTGAATAACTACAAGACGCACGAAACTACTCCCTCATAACAGTACACCTTGTGATTTAGTCATGGTTTGCTTGTGGTTTCATAAACATTAAGATATAATGTCCTGACTATTTGCTGTACAGTAGTGTCACATTCATTTCCTGTATAATTGATGCCTTTCTGCATGGTCCTGTCAATCAAACCTCAAAATAAGAGTTTCAGATAACCATTACACAACAGCTCTGTAGGATAACTTACCTGAAAAGCACATTGTTAGTACTAGAGCCAACTAAGCTTCTTTCCTCAACATTTTTCCTTGGGTTTTCAGGTAAGAATGAGATGTCAGAAACACTGTTTATCTAAAACAGACATCATTTGCTGCCAGGCAACTTATAAACAAGGACGAATCCTCCAGTACTTTCCCATAATACCGTTATAAATACATATATTATTCAGTGCAGTATGTCCTTTTAGAAACACCAACAAAAAAAAAAAAAAACATTAAGGGAAACCATAATGCCCTAGAAAAATCACAAGATCCTTTTAATACAACTTGTCACTTTTTAAGTGGAATAGGATAACTCCCGATGTGGTAGCAAACATCCAAGCATCAGAGGCCACGTGAAAGGCTTCTGGGAAATAAACAAACTTTGCTGATATTAATTGGAGCTGAAAAGACAGCCAATGAACAGCAAGGCCTTGCAGCTTCCATGTGACTGAAAAAGCAAATCACATGGTCACACAGAAGCAGTACGACCTCGCTACTGATTGGCTGTCTTATCAGCACCCAATAGATATCGGTGATGAAGTCCTTTCCCGGCAAAAGCACTTCACATGACCTCTGACGCTTGGATGTGTGCTACCACATCAGGTATGATTAAAGAAAAACAAATGAAAGATTGCCTATACATTCCCATAGCAACGGTTATTCTTATTACGCTTAAAAAGGTTTCGATACGATACACCGTGCAGCCCTAGCAACGGGACTGCAGGATCCGTGCACTGGGAGCAGAAAATAAGCATCCTTGCTTCCACACACACCAACACACTGACTGCTCAGACTGAGAAGGCATTCATTTCCGCTCCCTGCAAGGGAATATCTCTAACAGACGTGAGGACATTCACCCTTACTGTAAAAATACAAGCAACCTGCAAACAATGCATCAAATAACTGATCAAACAGTAGCCAAGGGCAACCAATCACCTTCCAGAGAGCCCTGAAGAGGGACCGGGACGGGGGCGTTAATTCCTAAATGTACAGTTTCTCCTACAAGCGCGCCTGCCACAGGTACCGGAAGCCAAGGGCCCCGTTTGACACGCAGCCATTTTAGCCACCAGACACCGGGCTTCACGCATATCCCGATGGCCATGTTGTGGGGCGAGGCGCCACAGAGCGATCATGTGACACGGGACGCCTGTGAGAGAGCTGCATCGCAGGCCAAAGGCAAAGCACGGATGGAGGGAAGGGAAGGGGGGGGGGGGGGGGGTAAAACCAAGAACACCCTCCAAGCATACAAGCTTTGCCACCAACCGACCTACTTTAATACATGAATGGCATTCTTCGAATCTGGGTCACTCTACAAGCATTCGATATATGAAAGTGAAAACAATGAGACAATGTCTGGCACACGAACGGGGAAGGATGATCTTGCACATATTTCCCTAAAGCAAAACACCTTATCCTCTCGTTGATGCACTGAATATCTTCCCTGATTTTCTGTTTTACTCTTTATACTTCTGGATGGATTACACACACCCCTCCTAAATGGTTTTAAGTAAAAGGTTAAAGGTCAATTAGTACCTTTCCCCTAAGATGGTTGGTAAATAAGATGCACAAATATAAATCCCTCACAAATAAAAATGATTGAAACTCGTGAAAAAAGAAAAGCTAAAATGTGTTTACAGGTAAATGGATGACACTCAAAGAAGCATAAAAAAAAGGTCACAGCAGACTCTTTTAAGATAGCCAGACCTCCTGCTTCCACAGACAAAAATATAAGCATTTCTGCCATCCCCCTCCAAGTTTTCATTTTATTCACTTGTTGAGTCACTCTCTACAAGACCCACAGTGAAAGAATTCCTACACACATTCACATGCTGCCCTCTGCAGGCCCAGGCCTGAACTGCAGGAGTGTTCTGACAAGCAAGGAGACACAATGTGGTTGCGCTGCCTGTCCTTTTGAGAGAGAGAGAGTTTACTGGTCCTTTCCAAAATCATAGTGAAAGATGGAGATGCAAAGAAAACAGGGTGAGACTACAAATCCCACAATCCTCCAGTAGTCTGCAGGAGGGCATGGGTCCTACAGTGCTTCTTGGCTCATGAACTTCACAGCTTCCGTCCAGAGTGCCCTCAGAATTCCGAGACGTTGGTCTGTGAGGAGCAGCTCCGCAGAACAAAGCCAAACAGACGTATCTTACAATGAAAGCCCGGAGGAGTCGAGCGCTGTGGCGATGTCAGGGCCACGCCCATGGCCATGCCCACAGCCACGCCCAAATCTACTTGAGCACCAGCGTGGCCTCGCTCCCGTCCTTGCGTTTCAGGTACAGCCCGTGCGCCAGGTGGTGCTCCCTCCGCAGGTAGGCGTAGAAGTAGTCCGACACCAGCAGGATCTGAGAGGGAGGGCAGCAGAGGGGGCGGGGTCAGACCAGTGTGAAAAACACCAGAGCTCAGCAGCCAATCACAGCCTGCCAGGAAGTGCGCTGGAGTAGGGAAGGGGGCCCAGAGGATGCTGGGAAGTTGAGTGAAAAGCAGTGAGGTTAACTCAAAGAAGAAAACCATACGTGTGGCTTTTTGCAGACTGCACGATCAGGATAAACGGATCGGTCTCTATCGTGTAACCAGCACAGCTCAATGACGTAAAGGCTGCATATGACGCATGCCCCCGTCGCTTCTTCAGGTTAGCGCCTGGAAACGCCGCAACATCACATTTAAAAAGCAGCTTTAAAACTGCAATGTCGGCCTGGACTGTACACCCTCGTGGAACACAAGCCGAGAGAACTACACTAAATACACTCCAGGATTAACACACACCCAGTAGTGATAGGTTGTGGTGAGGTTCTTCTGACGCCATGTCAGAATCTCACGGACTGCACGTTAAGGTTTGAGTTCTGGGAACTTAATACAGTCCAGCTGAAAGCCACACCACTCCGCACAAATTATTCAGGAGCGAGAGCCCTATCCCAGCTCCTCCTCTCTCCTCAATTAGGACAGAGTCAGATTGGCTGGCGGCAATCTTGCTCTCACATCGACTTCAGATTAGTTTATTTTTTTTTTTTAAATAAAGTGTGCAAATGAGAAGGGGGAGGTCAGTGTGTCTGCTGCCGGTGCAGTGTGAGGCTCACACCCTGTTAAGGTGCAGTGTGTGGTCACACCCCACTAAGATGCAGTGATTGAGAGTAACCCAACACCGCAGCACACAGCCCAGCCCCGCGTCATCTCTTCCACAGCAGGTGTGGGTGGCCATGAAAGATGCATGGCTGGCCTGGGCCTGATGAGCAGCCTAATCTCAGCTCCTGCAGGCTCACAAACACGCTCCCTACCCACAGGGCTCGCTCAGGAAGAGCAGCAGTCTGGGATTAAATCACAGACACACGCACACAGACACGCACACACACACACACAGACAGACACAAAGACAATCACACACACACACAGACAGAGAGAGAGAGACACACACACACACACACACGCGCACACACAGACACAGACAAAAATACAGACACACTCACTCAGACATAATTGGTAATTATCCTAACCCCTTCAGAATTTTCACTTGGTAAATGATGCAGATACACACTGGTTTTACATTAGCTTGCAGCTAGCAATAGCGCAGGGGGACCACTATACATCACTCTGCATAGGAGCATCTGCTAAGTGACTGCAATGTAAAATGAAGAGAAATGTAATGCAATGGGACTCACCTGGCCAGCGTTGAAGGGAGGGTGATGGTATAATGGGACTCACCTGACCAGCGCTGAAGAGCAGGGTGATGGTATAATGGGACTCACCTGGCCAACGTTGAAGAGCAGGGTGATGGCGTAGTAGAAGTTGGAGTTGGCGCTGCCAGCGTAGATCCACAGGTGCCAGAGGACAGGAAACAGGGCGGAGCAAGCCAATAGCACACAGCAAACCAGGAAGATGTTCCTCAGAACTGAGGGGGAAAGAACAATAAATTTACAGCCAATCACCAGACGCACACTGCTGCCATCAGCCAATCACACACACACACACACTGCTGCAATCAGCCAATCAACACACACACACTGCTACCATAAGCGAATCAACACACACACACCCCCTGCTGAAATATGCTAATCAATTTTTTGAGCCAAAAAGAAAGTTCACCGCATTCTCTTGACATTCAGTTTAATTTCACTTTGCTGGACCTGACCTGGTTCCCACAGTATGACCTCACTAGTGACCGTTACCAGCTCAGCAGATCCACGCAGTAAGGACCCCATTACCCTCAAACTGGCGCAGATTCACGTGAGTAAGACCATGTGTGGTGTTAGCAAGAATAAAAACTCTATATGTGTGTGTGTGCATGCATGTACGTGCGGGCTCTCTGCATGTGTGTGTGTGTGTGTGTGTGTCTGTGTGTGAGCGGGCAGCGGTGACTCACATCTGTACAGGTGGCTCCAAACGGGCAGGAAGGCCATGTAGAGGGCGATGTCCCCCACCGTGGGGTAGGACTTAAAGATGGAGATGATGGCAATCTGCATGAATATGAGAAAGACTGGATGCTCCCTGGGATAAACACACACACACACACACACACACACACAGAGTGTTAAATCAGCAGCACCACCTACATTCATACCCCACCATTTGTTTCCCACCGACACCCTTTGAAACCCACTTTCATTAGGACTGATTTCAATACGGAAATTACGTTTCGCTTTAAAGTAAAACAGTTGAAAGAAAAATACTTCAAAGCCATCTGCAGCGTTTCACTGCTGCCCAAAGCCAACTTCAGCTTCCACTGCAAATGGCAACGCAGCGAAATATGTTTTGAACACATTCTTGCCAACTCGGTTCTCAAAAATACTAAATAAAATATGAGTGGCATTTGCTTGGCATTCCAAAGCACAGCAGTTCCCAGGCTGAGGAATCATGCAAGACTTTGGAATCTTACTGAATGTTACTATAATGTGTAGAAGAGCTGGACTCACTTGAGTTTGATTGACAGCGGAATGGTGTAGAAGAAGACGTTGATTTGGAAGACGCAGATGAAGAAGAGGCGGAAGTGCTCAAACATCTCGGCGAAGAAGTACCAGAACAGGCCGATGTTGGGGGTGAGGTCCGGCACCGACAGGCTGCAAACGCACGCGCACACGCGCACACACCACACACATGCAGCATTAGAAACGCATTCACCATTGAGTCTCATATTTTAAGGGGCTAAGCCCCTTAGTTACATTGAAGAAAAATCTTAATGCAATGACACTCTAGACAATCCTGTGCTTCTAATTTTCAGCATGACAATGCCCCTGGGCACACAGTGAGGTCCATGTAGAAATAATTTTGCTGAGAATGGTGTGGAAGAACTTGACTGGCCAGCACAGCGCAGAGCCCTGACCTCAACCCCATACAACACCTTTGGGATCAATTGGAAAGCCAACTGTGAGCCAGGCCTAATCACCCAATCAGTGCCTGACCACACTAATGCTCTCCTGGCTGAATGGAAGCAAATCCCTGCAGCAATGCTCCAACATCTAGTATAAAGCTTTCTAGCAGAGTGGAGGTTTTTATAGCAGCAAAGGGTGGACCAACTCCATATTAATGCCCATAATTTTGGACGAGATGTTGGATGTCAGGTGTCCACATACTTTTGGCCACGTAGCGTAAAACCAGGTTTCGCGAACACTTCGGCACGCTTGACCAGCATTACATCTCCCGCCTAACGAACGTTAAGCCTCGTTAGGGCAAAGGAGGCGCCGGACCCTCACTCACATGAAGCCGTACACGGACGGGATGAAGTCCCAGGAGCTGAGCAGGAAGAAGGACAGACAGACGATGACGGACAGGCTGCCCAGGAACATGACGGCGTACTGCACGGTGAAGAGCCAGAAGCTGGGCCGTCGCACGTTCACGGGGATGTACAGCCTCTGAGCGGGGGAGAGAGACGGGGGGGGGGGGGGGGGGGGGGGGGGGGGGGGGGGAGACGGGACGTCCCGTTACGGGAGGGGGGTGAGAAAAGCACCGCGAACCCGGGACCCTAAGAGGGCTCGAACCCTCGCCGGAGAGGGGGGGATGAGGGGTGGGTACCTGCAGCAGGAAGAGCAGTGCTGGCACGCACAGCGTCAGGGGGTAGATGGACTGGTACGTCGCCAGGGCCAGAAAAATGGCACTTAGTAAGGCACTTCCTGAAGGGAAGAGGCGCAGAAGGGAGGGAGACTCAAAGCGTCGCTCATAAGGGATCTGTGCCGAATAAACACCGTGCATGCTAACACAATTAGCATCATTAGGCTCCGTTTGCATGAGGGCAGCTGCATTAGACTCCGCTTGTATGAGGGAAAACTATGAGGCATTAGAGACAGGACGGCTGGGACACGCTGCGCTTCGACTGTACCTTTGATGGTGCTCAGGATGAAGAGAGCGATGACCGCGTTGTTGAGCCCACAGGTAGACTTGGCCACACAGGAAAGTATAGTGAATGGGTTCAACAAGTAACTGGGAGGGAGGGAGGGGGACAGGGGAGAGAGGTGGAGAGAGAGAGGGGGGGGGGGGGGGAGAGAGATGCAAGTTGTACAGAGTTTTATTATAACTCTCATAACGTATGATTTGGCAATATTTAGACAACAGCCCAAAATAAAGTGGGGCAGAGAGCAGGTGGCAGGGCAACTGGAGAGGGCTGGGACCATGGACAGGACAGCAAGTTACATGATGCAACACAAATGCAATGCGATGCAATGTAAATGTACTGTGATGATGAAAATGTAACGTATGTAATGCAATATAAATGTAATGTGATCTAAATATACTCTGATGTGATTTAAATGTAATATGTAAATTTGATGTGATTTGCTGTCCCCATTACTGTAATGTTCTTTGAGATCATGAGATGAAAGGTGCTATATAAATCCGATCTCGTTATTATTACTATTGTTATTATTACTAGTACTATTATTATTATTATTATTATTATTATTATTATTATTGCTGCTGCATTTGTGGGCATTTAGCAGTGGAACATGCCTAAATGTAATCTGATGTATTGTAAATGCACTGTTATGTATGTAAATGTACATGCAATGTGATGTAATATGAATGTCACATGAAATAATACACAGTAAATGTAATGCAATGCGATGTAATGTAAATGTAATGCGATGTAATGTAAATGCACTGCAATGTAATGTAAATGTAATGCGATGCAATGTAAATGTAATGTAATACTCACAACACGGCCACTTTGAGAGGGATGTAGTACATCTCTTTAGGGGTTCTGATGAGCTCCAGGCAGTCGTGTGGGTATCGGTCAGCCTCCAGAGCGTACTTCTGCTTCCTGAACTGGAACAGAAGGCCTATGACATCACCATCCCAAACCCACCAATCCAGCGCAGCCCCCTTTCGACCACCACAATGCAGGCCACAACACAGGGAATTTTTAGCATCATCAAACATTCAAGCACTTATACAAAGAAGCACACAATAATTCACACTAGAAAAGTATACCTAAGCCCAGAACTATTTGAACTATATAATTAACTGAAGGTTACAGGTGAGTGCGGGAGGTATATTTTTTCTCAGTTCAGCCATGGTTTGATTAGTTGGATGACACATGCTATGGAAATTCATCTTTATCTCGGTTAGTTTGGAGTTTTGCAAACTGCAGGCATCCAGTCAGTGGGAGGTGATAGACCACAGCTTCCCTGTTGATGTAAAGTGGTTTGTATGGGGCAGTTACCAACATCACCCCCAGTGAGAGTGGACTGCCTAAAACAGCCAATGTACTGAGCCACAGATGAGTGCTTCTGGCCTGTCAGGCAAAATGTGACTGTTTCATGGCAAAAATGACATTGTGGGTACTAACGTCAAACGGCATTGCGGGTACTCGTGTAAACCGGCATTGTGGGTACTAAAGTAAAATTGAATTGTGGGTACTAAAGTAAAATGACATTGTGAGCACTAAGGGTTTGCTTTGGCACTTACCACACCCTTGTTATAGTCCTGTACAGCCAGGTACAACGCGACAGCTGTAATGCCATCTGCTATCTGAAGTACACACACAAAAAAATGCACATGATAAATGTCACCAGTTATTTCAGTACACAGTTTCCTGAAGTACTCTTGTACTAACTCTGTGGCCCGGTGGAAAAGTCAGAGCAGTTTAAAAGAAAAAGAAAAAAAAAATATTTACTCACCATGAACACGATGTCTGCATAATCAATGACGAAGTGAAAAAGATAAATGATGAGCGGTGTCTGAGGGATGATAATAGTGCAAATGTTAAAAAGGTTCATCATTAAGAGGAAAATTACTCTCAAATCTCAGAGAGAGCACAGACAGTTCAGTTTACAGCCATCCATTTTGTAACTTGCTAATTCCCGGTCTGGGTCGCGAAGCCTATACCAGCATGCACTGGGCGAGGGGCAGGAATACACCATGAACATGTCGCCAATCCATCGCAGGGCACACACACACCATTCACTCACACACTCATACCTATGGGCAATTTAGAGACTCCAATTAGCCTAGCCTGCATGTCTTTGGACTGTGGGAGGAAACCCACGCAGACACAGGAGAACATGCAAACTCCACACAGAAAGGATTTGAACCCAGGATCTTCTTGCTGTAAGGTGACAGTGCTATCCACTGCACCATTCTGCCCCATTGAGTTTACATTTTTATCTGAAAATATTACACCCAAACAAAAGCAAAACTGCTGGAACAGTAGAGAGATGCAAGCCTTCTACTGTGCATTAAAATCAGTTGATTAAAAGTGGAAAGTAAAACTTGAACTCACTTCATGAAACACATCCCCGGAATAGGGCGACACTCCCAAATCCAGCAGGGCCAAGCCTTCCACAACTGGGGACAAAGCACACAGACGCATCGTCTCCATCAATCGGCAACAAACGCATCCAAAAGAGTACTCTGCAGGCGGTACTTTAGGAAGCACACGTGGCTCGCACATCGACTTTATTCCTTGGCAACTACATTGCATCAGCATCGAACCTCCAAGATGCAATCCTGAACATGAACTTAGCTTCAGTAACGTAGTAGCTACCTACCCATTTACTCTCCGCTAACGAGACAGCCGGATAAGTTAGCTTGCTATTAGGCATTCAAGAGAGGCAACTGTCAGTGTTTCCTTGTTTCAACAACCACTGGTTGATTTCCGTTTAAAATGCACATTTTAAAAGCCACGGTGACAACAAATAGTTTCATTTGCTATCTAGCTAACCTGCTAGTCATTTAGGTCACATTAGCTAGCCATTTATTTGTATTTAACTAGACTATCGTTATCTACTCAGCCTAGCAGCACTGACGGCTGGCTAACATCCCTGTTTAATCAGAGCCGTTTCTTCCCGATTCCAGTTAGCCAGACTAGTCGTCCTGGTGACGAATTGAAGTTTCGTCGAAAAAATACTGTCAATCTAAGCTAATTTTAACTAACTGCATTTCCACCATCGTATGTTGCAATATTGCTAGCTAGTTAACGGTAGCTATTTTAAAATCAAAAGCTAGCTTGTCTAACTAACGTTAGCTAAAAGTGACAGGTTGAGAGGGTGACGGACGCTCAGTCAGCGTTATACAGCAATTTAAATATAACGAGCTCGAAGCACACATTAATTCAGTACCTCTTTTCCAGGCATTTAAAGGAGATACAACTTCCACTCTCTCCGATATAAGCTCGGCCAAACTCGAATTGAAGAGTACCGCTCTAATTGTAACAGCTACAATCAAAACCAGAGTTAAGGGAGCCGCCATCTTCGCCGGGAGGAAGAAGCCCTCTCCACCCTAACACCGTGGCACCATGGGATATGAAGTATTTTAAATCACTATTATACAATGACTTATCGGCAACAAAGCTGAGTTATAAACGTCAAAGTCCATAATTCCTTGTGTAGCGCTATCCTGAGAGTGTGGTTGGTTCTTTGATTCTTCAAGCCATGAGGATACGAAAATCGGATGTGCTCCAAGGTTTCCCACTGCAAAAAATACTTACAGTATTTAAGTAGACATGCGTCATCTTAGGCGCAAAATTTATTTATTTATTTATTTATTTATTTATTTATTTATTTATTTATTTATTTGATGGTAGATGTTATTTCTTCTCGGGCAAAAATACATAATTAAAAATCAACGAACACACAAAGTAATTAGTTAAAATGAATACATTTTACTCTGTGTGTGTGTGTGTGTAGGTGTGTGTGTTTGCGTGTGTGGAGTCGCTTTATCTCAAATAAGCATAGTTGCTGCCAATAAATGATGTGATATCTGTACCACTTGTAATACAATCAGAATGGCATTATTGGAATCAGTCTCTGCAAGCTGATGGGTGGCTTTAAACGAGCTGCTTACAGAAATATGCATTTAAACACATTTTAACACTGAACCCTAAGGTGATTTTGATTCTTTTTCACTACCCTCAGTTTTTTAAAAATTAATTAATTAATTAATTAGTTAATTAATTAATTAATTAATTTATTTCAGATGAAACAGATTTATCCAAAACATAACCCCTCATGCAACCCCTCATTTCGTTTGCAAGACTCACCCCTATTAGGAAATATCAAGTTACAGCCCTATGATATATCTTAGATATATCTTAGTTTCTTCTTATAATATAAGAAGAAAAAATCTTTTTCGGTTTCTAAAAAGTTTCACTTGAGTATATCTCCAAAACCAAAAGTGTCAGCTAAGTCATTTCATCTTGCATGCAAGAATAGACTGTATGGAGTACAACAATGATTAAGTGTTTTCATTTATTTTGATGACACTGGAACCAATTCAAACAATAAAATTTTTTTTTTAACAATAATAACCTATAAAATATAAATACTTTTTGATTATATATAACTGTGAGACAAAACAAAAGTAAGTGTGTGTGTGTGTGTATATATATATATATATATATATATATATATATATATATATATATATATATATATATATAATTTTTATTTATTTTGTATTTGCTATTGAAGCAGGTGACAAACAGCCAACCGAATACCAATGTATCAAACACTGTTTCACAAGAACTGTAGGCTTTGTAATGCCTGTAAAACAATGGTTACTGTTACTCATGGCGACCAGTACAGATATCACACTGTTACTCATGGGGACCAATGCAGATATTACACTGTTACTTATGGGGACTACCGCAGATATGACACTGTTACCTATAGGGACCAGTACAGATATCACACTGTTACTCATGGGGACCAGTACAGATATCACACTGTTACTTATGGGGACCAATGCAGATATTACACTGTTACTTATGGGGACTACCGCAGATATCACACTGTTACTTATAGGGACCAGTACAGATATCACACTGTTACTTATGGGGACTATCGCAGATATCACACTGTTACTTATGGGGACCAGTACAGATATCACACTGTTACTTATGGGGACCAATGCAGATATTACACTGTTACTTATGGGGACTACTGCAGATATCACACTGTTACTTATAGGGACCAGTACAGATATCACACTGTTACTCATGAGAACCAGTACAGATATCACACTGTTAGTTATGGGGACCAGTACAGATATCACACTGTTACTTATGGGGACTACTGCAGATATCACACTGTTATTCATAAGGACCAGTACAGATATCACACTGTTACTTATGGGGACTATCGCAGATATCACACTGTTACTCATTGGGACCAGCACAGATATCACACTGTTAGTTATGGGGACCAGTGTGGATATCACACTGTTACTTTTAGGGACTAGTGTGGACATCACAGTTTGACTTATTTTTCAGTTAGACAATTTTTGTTACTAATGCGCACCGTACCAAATCGATGGAGGTCATCACAGCGATGGGACACATGATTACCCACAATACGGTCAGACAGAATCGACCACTTCATTTCAGACTGTATCAATCAGCAAAATTTCATTTGATACAGCACTCTTAAGAGAAATGTCATGAGCCAAGTGCAAGTAACATCGTTGTGATGTATGTTATATGGACCATGCATTTTCTGGGGCATGGACTGTATTGTGAGTTAGTTTCAAATAGACTTCTTTGGAGCCATACTGTGCTGGTCGCTCTTACTGATGTTGCCAAGTCAGGTTATAAATAGGTTTGGCTGTGCTGGATTCATATGGGTAAACCTTCTACTAAAAATGTGTTTCTAAACAAATTTGACCTACAAAAATCCACATATATGTGTGTGTGTGTGTGTGTGTGTGTGTGTGTGTGTGTATTTTTCAGAAGACATGCTGTTTTTTGCATTGTGTACTATTATTGTATTCATTTGATGCAGAATAATATATTTAACATATCAGAGTGCCAGTCCTACTCACAGGAGAACTGCAGGACCAGGGACAGCACAGGCCCCACTCACAGGAGAGCTGCAGGACCAGGGACAGCACTGGCCCCACTCACAGGAGAGCTGCAGGACTAGGGACAGCACCGGACCCTCTCACAGGAGAGCTGCAGGACCAGGGACAGCACAGGCCCCACTCACAGGAGAGCTACTGCACCAGGGACAGCGCCGGCCCCTCTCACAGGAGAGCTGCAGGACCAGGGACAGCACCGGCCCCACTCACAGGCTGCACCAGGGACAGCGCCGGCCCCACTCACAGGAGAGCTGCTGCACCAGGGACAGCGCCGGCCCCACTCACAGGAGAGCTGCAGGACCAGGGACAGCACTAGCCCACTCACAGCCATTGTAGTACTGTAGCTCTGGCTAATTACCAGTCATCACAGCTGTTAAGGGTCGATGTAAGAGTCTGTTTTTGGGCCCTGAGGAGAAGGAGGCTAGTTTTGGAAAATATGTACATCATACCCAATATTGTGCATGAGTGACAAAAAAAAAAAAAAACATTTTTCTTATTGCTCCTGCACTAATATTTTTCTTTTAGAAACAGTGCTTTTTTGTTGCATTGTAGGAATTAGTATTCTTATGAAAAAAAGTAAAATGAACTGTGGTAAGCCATCTCCATTCTGTTTGCTCCATTCACCCTTGACGGTGAGCACCTCCAGCACTGTGCCACAGCACTTAGCCGTTTAGCGTTTCGTAGCTGCGGACGCATATTGACAAAGATGCACTGCATGAAACAATTACCCGAGTCACTGTACCGTGACGTTTCTTGCCCGCGCTAATTTCCAATGCTTGTCCCTGGAAGGGCTCAAAATGGATCGCATACAATTCAACAAACCGAAAAAAACGATGTAAAAAGAAACAGCACTGTAGCAATAACAGTGAGGGAATAATGACGGAACTTACGAGTTTACACAAGATTGCATGTCTCTTTCGAACATTCTTGTGATGTAGATGATATTTGTTATGGAAACTGCCTGAAATAGAGGCCGGTGACTCACTGCGGGCATGTTTTTGAAGAAATGCCAGGGAATATGGTTAAATATTTGACTATTTTAAACACGAATGGATTGTGCTCTTTTTTTTAGCCCTTTAGGTGTGTGCACAAAAGGAATTTCACTGAAAACACCGATATCTGGAAAGGTTTGACTCTGCAGAATTTTCGCTATGTAAATGTTTGAATAGGCCTATGTTAGAAAGACAGGTGAAATAGAAGTATGCCAAATATAATGCGTATTTGTATAATACCTCAGCTGGTTTGGGTCTTCTCTCGCATAGAAACTTTCTCGCATAGAGTCTTTTTATGCCATTTCAAGAAAAAGAAAGAGTGAAAAATAACTGTAAGTATAGGGAAAGATGTCAACCTGCTAGTCAAATGCTACTAGTTTTTGATGAACAGTTTAAAATCTTTTTTTTGATCATGTAAAGAAACATCACCACAATATCAGGACCATGATGCACCTTTCATATCTGCCCTTCTCCCACCCAAAAAAGGAAAACCCTGTATATAGAAATGCTCCAGCATTTTCAGCTATACAAATTTTTTTATTCCATGTACCCCAACACAATGAGCTTCATTTGAAATGGTGCATCTAACGCAAGGGTAGAGCCGTAAAAAAGCTAATTTCCTCAGTTCATGGGTTCCAATTATACATTTCCAGCTCTACACAGTTCACAAATATAAAATGTGTAACCACACAAAGTTCACAAAGTTTTATATTAACAATGTCTACATAATGGAATTGGAAATAAAAAACCACGTACGTAAAGTTCTTTTTGGTTTGACAGAAATATTCTAAAATAGATATAGTCTTCACTTTTAAAACGTGGTTTCTCTACACAATGCTTTGTGTTTTTGTCTGATATTCTAATCTGATGTGAGAAATGTTTCGTTTAGTATGCATTAAAAGCAGTGTTAGATTTTGACTGTAGTTGCTGTTGCTAGAAATTCTCCGAAGCAATCAAACTGGGGTGATTTATCAAGTGCTGTTCAAGCTGACCGGTGCGCTCATTAATTCCGCCAGGACAGAAGATGGATTGACGAAAAGACATGTTTTGTGATATCGCGATGCCGGGCCCTGATGTATTTACATCTCCATCTGAAAGGTGCTTGGACTGAAAGCGTGAATACGGCTTGGCTCGGCGCACAGACATCTGCTCCCGCTCGAGGTGAAGCCGAACCATGCGGGATTTCAGGTGTCAGGAAATCCCATTTCTACCTGAATAATAGTTAGAATAACTTTGGCCCGGGACAGTCAATCCTGTTTGAGAAACATTAAAATCATTCTTCACGTTGATTACTGTTAGTCTCGCCCTTTTCTCTCTCTCTCGCTGTCTCGAAAAACACATTTGGCGCGATGAAAAAGTAAAAACACATTTGCATATATGACCACACCTATTCTCTGACCTCTAGATGAAACTGTTCAGAATATCAGCCCATGTGGAGCACGGGCAAGGACAGCCAATTTAGATTTTATTCGCCGGAAGGTGAAACGACTCCCCAGACGTGTTCAGAGTTGGTCGTCTGGCTGTTTGTCATGGAAAAGGAACGTCTCCTCGTACAGGGTTCAACGGCACTAAGCCTGTTTTCAGTTTGGCGAGCCTCTTTCAGGGACAGAGAGGAACGATTCACAAAATGAAGGATAAGACACGGGCTGCCTTGTTCCTTCATCTTCATCTTTTCCCCCTCTCTACACTGATCCAATATTACACACATTGTGCTCTGAAAAATGAGATTCCATGCTTTATTTTCTGTTAAAAAAAGAAAACTTGACATTGCAATTTTGTACCAGTAGATGGCAAGGTAGTCACTATATTTGTGTCCAAATACAATACTTCTGTAGTTGACCCAGGCAAGAGGCATTTTTGATTTTACCCTCTTTATTTGTTTTCTTTTTCATTCAATAATTACATTTTATATGCATTTTACCCTTATTTATTTATGTCTTATTCTACTTCACTGTGAAGCACTTTGTGTGGCTTGTTTCATTTTATCACAGGCTCTTTATAAAGATTATTATTATTATTATTATTATTATTATTATTATTATTATTATTATTATTATTATTATTATTATTATTATTATTATTATTATTATTATTATTATTATCTGGACTGAATGAGCTTTCACAAGATAGAGAGTGCACAAAACCGAATATGACTCCTTCAGTAGGGATTTCCCACTGGAATTTGAAATAGTAAAGCATTAGCATGAAATACATCTCCCTCCCTCATAAGGTGTCCCATAGGAATGGGGGTGTATTTTAAACTATATTTAACAAAATGTGAGTCCCCTAACCATAGAACTGATACGTTCAGTGCTCAGGAGAAGCCTTGTAGAAAGTGCCTGCACAGAGTCAGTGAAGGCTCAGCAGGTCGTAGTTGATTAGTTCTGAATGTGCATGAGGACAGTGTAATCTGTGGAGGCTGGCTGTGAAGCCTGGAGATCTCCTTCACAGGAGCTGTTTGGGGATTAATGACTAACAGTCTGCTTATGCGTGCGACTGCTTTTCCTGCCAACTAAGAGTCCCTGCAAGATATGACTTCTGCTTTTAATCCAAGTTCTCACAGTCGCAAATGACAGAAATAAAGCGGCAACTTCCTCGCATTTCTCCCCCGCAAAGTCGTTCCACCCCACAGGAATTAGATCCGACAATATTCTGCAAAGCGTTACCTCAACAGGTTTTTATCCAGAGGGCGAGGCTCGGCGCATTATCTGAAGAGGAACGGCGGAATGGCTTCTGATGACTCACGATCCAATTAAGATCCGACACCTCGGCTGGCCCGGGCGAAAGCACGCGGCTACCTGCGTTTGTTTAAAGAGCAGCTTATGATTAAGGCTTTCAGGGAATTTCTTCTCTCAGCTTTTTTTTGAACTTCGTCTGCTGTCCAGGAGACTCGGCGGAGGAGTGCGATCCTGGCAGCGAAACTCGACGGCAGTTCGTGGAAGGAAATTAAAACTTAAGTTAATTAACTACTTGGGTACGTACAGCAGATATGTTCCAGCCAAATCAATTACCCATTGGCAGAAGCGCGAGATGTTTTTCCTCTTCTCTCGACCTGAATGACAGACAAAGCTCCTCGCTGAATGTATTTATAACTTGTTTCGAAATACACTGGTGGGCCTGCCGTGGCTGGTGCTGTCCGCCAGCAAATCCCAAAGTCCCCCTCGTGTGGTATCACCTCATAAAAAGCCAATGCCTGAAACAGAATAAATCTGTCAATATGGCCTCATTTTCATGGCCCATATTTTACCTCATAATTTATGAAAACACACAACTTGGTAAGATGGCTATAAGCGGCACCTTTCGGTGCGCTTCGGCTGTGAAAGTAAATGAGCTACACAGCCGAATACAGGCCATAACACATCTTAATCAAGGCAGGGCTTGAGACAGTGCAGGCCATAATTATTTATTACAAAATTATACATGTTTTCTTGTTTTGGCTCTGTACTCCAGCATTTTGGATATGAAGTGAAACAATGACTATGCAGTTAAAAGTGCAGACTGTCAGCTTTAATTTGTGGGTATTTATATCCATATCAGCTGAACCATATTAGAATTGCAACCATTTTTATAAACAGCTCACCCCCCCCCCCCCCCCCAAAAAAAAAAGTGTTTATTATGCCTGGTACACATACAGTTGAGCCCTGCGATAGATTGGTGGCCTGTCCAGAGTGTATTCCTGCCTCTTGCCCAATGCACGCTGGGATAGGCTCCAGCACCCCCCGCGACCCTGCTCAGGATAAGCGGGTATAGATAATGGATGGACAGATGGACACACAGTTGAATCAACATTTTTAACAATTATGCAGATTTAAGACTGGTTTCAAATTAGTCACTCAATCAATCAATAAATCAACAATCAATCAGTCTTTATTTCCCCCATCCTTGTGCAGGGAAGTTTTCACCGGGAGAAGTAACCACGGCGATTCTCCCACAACTTCTTTTCCAGTCCGGCTGAGGCTCGGTAAATCTGCTCTCTCAAAATGAAGCCGGCCCCGGCGAGCGACAAGGACACAAATTACATCTTATCGCAGCCAGACCTGTCAGAGAGGAGATTGGCATCGAGGGGGAAATTTCCTTCCCGGGCTGGCCAGACGAAGCCGAAGCCGGAGCCGGAGCCGGAGCTCTCTCTCTCTCTCTCTCTCTCTCTCTCCACGGAGTCCGTCTGCCGTCCCTCGAGAGCTCCAGGCGCGTCCTCTCTGCTCAAAGTCATCCTTTGCAAACAGCATCCGCAGTTAGGGGAAAAAAAAGGTGTTTGCACGTGAAGCCGGCTCTGGGTTGTCAGCGCTGGGACGGACGCATATGGCGGCTGTGCCACGCGGCTTGCTGGTTACTGCTCAGCTATCCCAGGGACTCCGACTCTGATAACGCTCATAGGGTGTGTCTCATTGGTGTCTCATTCGAACTGAACGGCGTTTGCCCGCTATTGTTCCCCGTGGATGACTCACCTGGGACCATTCAATCTGTGAAAGACTGCAGCTGAGTGGAACAGGACATTTGGTTCTGGACAGGATGTTTGCATACAGTATGAAGCCTCTAGCCAGTGAACAATGAGTGAGTACAGGGCAGGACTGCTTGAAGACCACAACTTTTTTATGCAGTCTGTACTTTTTCTTAATTTAATTTTAACTGAATTAAAGGAGGATACAACTTCTGCAGCAGTTGATAAGTGCATGGCCTTTGGGACTATCAAAAAACTTTTTTTTCTCACAGTAAAATTAGTCTTATTTGGAATTTAGGCTGTTGTTCTTATACAGAACCAAATTTTCACAGAATTTTTGAGTGTAAAAAAGTGTAAAAAAGAAAAAGAAAAAAAAGACTGGGATTGTGCGGCGGAATGGAATTAATTCTGAATCAGATATCCACTGTGAGATCTGCAACAAAATACCAGAACAGCTCAAATAAAACATTAATTAAATAAGAGAAAATACCACAACAGAGTGCAAATGAGTAAATAAATAAATAAATAAATAAAAATAATGAGGATGAAAATAAAGCTACAGCTGAAAGCTGAATTTCACATTTATGACAAAGAAGCAGTTTGCTTCATCTTCTCTGCATCATTCGCTATCCTATACGGCGCTAAATGTGGCAGCGTTCGGCCGATGTTGCACGAGCGTGAAACGAAGGCGTTCCTTCAGTAGGCTTCAGACAGGCCCCTCCAGACAGGGGGTGCGTTTTTGGGAAGCGGCCGCTGTCGTACGTGTCGGGTTGCCGCGGCAGCGGCGGGGGCGCGATCGATCGGAATCGAAAGTCCTCGGGGGTGCCCGGTCGTTACCGGGTGGATCCCTGCGGCTCGCTCTAAAGACTGACATTTCGCCGTCGCCGGGAGAGGGAGAGGAACAGGGGTTCCTGAGATTAAAGACCTTTTACCCATCGACCGGACGGCGACCCAGGAACGGCGGGTCCTCAGAAGAGGTGTTTCGCCGATCGATGACGCCCCCGCCCCCTCCCCCCCCCCCCCTACCCCGCGGCCGCCGATAGCCCGTTTGGCGGCTTCTCTGATGGGGGCCGGCTGCGCGACTCATTTGCGTAGTAGCGGCATCTCTCCTTCGAGCGCCGCGCGGATCCATTTCCTTTCAGGAAGGCACGAAAGACGGCAAATGCCATCGGGCGGGCGGCCGCGGCGTGGGCACGGCGGTCGGGGAGCGCGCGGCGGCGCGGCGAACGGACGAGCGGCGGATTAGCGGACGCCGCGGCGTGACGGTATCCGATCCGCTCGAAGGCGGACGCGAGACTTCCCCCTCCCCCGCGCTCGCCGAAAAAGCGCCTCGGCCTTTCGGCCGCCGATACGGCGTGGCGGGCATCGCCGTGGCGATGCGTCAGTCGGAGGCCCCGCGGCCTCAGAAAGCCGCCGACGGCAACGCGTCTCTCGCATTAGCGCGCGAAATCCCGCCCCCTGCGGCGGCTCCCGCCGACGCAGTCCGAACGCGAGCCGCTTCGCCGCTGCCACTGACGCTCGACAGATGCCACTTCCTATTTTTCCGAAAAAAGGGCCATTTTGTTTGCTGGAGATATCGCTGGAAACCGTCTGTGGAATTTAAAGGCAGAGCATGCTGGGTAGTGGAATGAACAGGCTCCTCTGTGACGGCGAGCGGGGCTCTGCTCGCCCCCGGCGTCGGCGATTTCGGGGACGTTGAGGTAGGGAGGGAGCCTCGCGGGGCCCGGCCCGTGTCGGGCTGCTGGGGAGTCTCCAGATGGCGGCGGTTGAGTCCGTCCGCGCGCGGGGGGGGGCCTCGCTGTTCCCCCAGGAGCCGCTCCCGCCGCTGCGCCGCGATCCGTGATCCGGGCGCCGCGTGCGGTGGGCCGTGTGCGCTGATCCGCGGCGCTCCGCTAACACGCTGATTCCTGGCTCGGGGGACGTGTGCTCAGCGTGGCCCGGTGATGTCACAGAGGGGGCATTAGACTACCCCTCTGAGGAGAGGGGGGGGACATGCCTCTGAGCCCTGGCCTGGTAAAACACACTACATCATCCACAATGAGATCCTCCACAATGAGCACACATAACCCATTCTAATGAGCACACATAACCTATTCTAATGAGCACACATAACCCATTCTAATGAGCACACATAACCTATTCTAATGAGCACACATAACCCAGTCTAATGAGCACACATAACCTATTCTAATGAGCACACATAACCTATTCTAATGAGCACACATAACCCATTCTAATGAGCACACATAACCTATTCTAATGAGCACACGTAACCCATTCTAAGGAGCTCAAATAACCCATTCTAATGAGCACACATAACCCATTCTAATGAGCACACATAACCCATTCTAATGAGCACACATAACCCAGCCTAATGAGCACACGTAACCCATTCTAATGAGCACACATAACCCATTCTAATGAGCTCAAATAACCCATTCTAATGAGCACACATAACCCATTCTAATGAGCTCAAATAACTCATTCTAATGAGCACGCATAACACATTCTAATGAGCACACATAACCCATTCTAATGAGCACACATAACCTATTCTAATGAGCACACATAACCCATTCTAATGAGCACACATAACCCATTCTAATGAGCTCAAATAACCCATTCTAATGAGCACACATAACCCATTCTAATGAGCTCAAATAACCCATTCTAATGAGCACACATAACCCATTCTAATGAGCACACATAACCCATTCTAATGAGCACACATAACCCATTCTAATGAGCACACATTACCCATTCTAATGAGCACACATAACCCATTTTAATGAGCACACATAACCCATTTTAATGAGCACACATAACCCATTCTAATAAGCACACATAACCCATTCTAATGAGCACACATAACCCATTTTAATGAGCACACATAACCCATTCTAAAGAGCACACATAACCCATTCTAATGAGCACACATAACCCATTCTAATGAGCACACATAACCCATTCTAATGAGCACACATAACCCATTCTAATGAGCTCAAATAACCCATTCTAATGAGCACACATAACCCATTCTAATGAGCTCAAATAACTCATTCTAATGAGCACACATAACCCATTCTAATGAGCACACATAACCCATTCTAATGAGCACACATAACCCATTCTAATGAGCACACATTACCCATTCTAATGAGCACACATAACCCATTTTAATGAGCACACATAACCCATTTTAATGAGCACACATAACCCATTCTAATAAGCACACATAACCCATTCTAATGAGCACACAAACCCATTTTAATGAGCACACATAACCCATTCTAAAGAGCACACATAACCCATTCTAATGAGCACACATAACCCATTCTAATGAGCATGCATAACCCATTCTAATGAGCACGCATAACCCTTTCTAATAAACACACATGACCCAGTCTAATGAGCACACATAACCCATTCTAGCAAACACACATAACCCATTCTAATAAGCACACATAATCCATTCTAATGAGCACACATAACCCAGTCTAATGAGCACACATTATCCATTCTAATTAGCACACATAACCCAGGCTAAAGAGCACACATAACCCATTCTAATGAGCACACATAACCCATTCTAATGATCAGATATAGCCAACTGTAATGAGCAGACATAACCCAGTCTAATGTTTTTAAAATCCCTTCTTCATTCCCAGCTTTTGTGCCCTGCTTCATTTGCTGTCTGTCTGCCCTAGTAATCTACTAATTAGCTCATTCAGTTCTGTCCCAGTTTAATTAAATGTTATTTTTCTGTGAGAGAACATATTGTGCTGTGAATAGAATCAGTCACATTGCCATTTCCATTCATGTTCCCATTCACAGTCACAGTCCTAATCACATTCAAAGTCACATTCCCATACACTGTCACATCCCCATTCAGTCACATACCCATTCACAGTCACAGTCCCATTCACAGGCACATCCCCACTCAGTCACATCCCAAATCACAGTCACAGTCCCATTCAGTCACATCCCCATTCACAGTCTCAGTCCCAATCACATTCACATCCCCATTCACAGTCACATTCCCATTCAGTCACATCCCCATTCGCAGTCTCAGTCCCAATCACATTCCAAGTCACATCCCCATTCACAGTCACAGTCACATTCCCATTCACAGTCACATCCCCACTCAGTCACATCCCCATTCAGTCACATTCCCATTCACAGTCTCAGTCCCAATCACATTCACAGTCTCATACCCATTCAGTCACATATCCATTCACAGTCACATCCCCATTCAGTCACATCCTCATTCACAGTCTCAGTCCCAATCACATTCACAGTCTCATACCCATTCACAGTGCAGTGTAGTTGTCCAGACAGTGTGATAAGCTGAAAACACGCCACGCACAGTGGAGATGCTCAGAGAGTTAGCACAGAGCAGGATCCCCTCTCTCCTGCTCGCTGTGCTCACGAGGTGTGAAAACAGGCCTGGCAGACAGCGCCGAGCGGTCGAGCGCTCCAGCTCCTCCATCTCTGCTGCCCCGAGCTGTGAGATCTGGCTGCGCTCCACAGAGACAGTCAGCCAATCTCTGATCTGCATAGCCATGGAAGTGAGTGAACGTGTGCGAGCCAGCCAATCAGCTAGCCCCTGATCTGCATAGCCGTGGCGGTGAGTGAACGTGTGCGAGCCAGCCAATCAGCTAGCCCCTGATCTGCATAGCCGTGGCGATGACTGAGCGTGTGCGAGCCGGCCAATCAGCTAGTCCCTGATCTGCATAGCCATTTCGGTGACTGAGCGCGTGGAAGCCGGCCCCCTGATTAATTACCATGGGACTTACGAGTCCAGCCCAATCCACAGAAGACCAGTCACACGCTTGGCTGCCATTTTGACCTTGTGACCTTATGTGACCTTGCGGGGGGGGGGGGGGGGGGATTTAGGAACACTAAGGAGAATATACAGATGGCAGTGCAGTATAATTAGTATGCAACAGGTCTTGTGACCCAAAGGCCTTGTGGCCTCGAGCAAGGTACTTAACCGGCGATGCTTCCGTAATTATCCAGCCGTATAAATGGATGCTATGTAAGTCGCTTTGGAGTGTCTGCTAAATGTCTGTGATTTATAGTTGCTTAGGAAAGAAGGCCCAATCCACCGTCTGACAGGTAAGTTTATTGCCAACATGTCCGCTCTGATAAAGCCAGGGAAGTTGATGAAGTCAGTCAGGTGATGCGGTTGCCAGTGGCGATGGGGGGCGGAGTGAGGCGGGAGGCAGGGGGGGTGAGGGGATTAGCGGTGGGGAGGGGATTAGGTAAAGCGGAGGCTCTAAGCGCTTGTCCTGAGGGTCGCGAGGCCCCGGTGAAGGGGCCGCGGGTGCCAGGCAACGAAACCCCGCGGCGTTCCCGCGACGCGCCCTCGGATTACCGCCATTTCGCTCCGAGAACAGGGCGTGGCACAAATACACAAAATCTGAGGTAAATTGATAAGCTGCAGTCAAAATGGTGTAGATGTGGGCTGCTTTACTGGTGGTAAAGAGGTATAAACCGTATAAAAACAGAAGTGAACACATAGTTCCCGTTCAGGTATTTAGAATACTGCCCAACCCTGTCTGGGACACTGGTAGCTGTTTCCCTGTGACCCCTCCCACTCCCAAACACTGCCTCTACCCCTCTCAATCATTGACCCCTCCCACTCTATGTGACCCCTCCCACTCTATGTTACTCCTCCCACTTGATGACGCCTCCTACTCAATGACTCCTCCCACTGGATGACCCCTCCCACTCTATGTCACTCCTCCCACTAATTGACCTCACCCACTCCATGTTACTCCCCCCATTTATTTACCCCTCCCATTATATGTTACTCCTCCCACTCAGAGACCCCTCCCACTCTATGTTACTCCTCCCACTCAATGACCCCTCCCACTCTATGTTACTCTTCCTACTCATTGACCCCTCCCACTCAATGACCCCTCCCACTCGGTGACCCCTCCCACTTCCTATTATCCTGCACAGTACTACAAGCTCTTCTTGCTGTCCCCGCCAAATAATCTAATGAAAAATTAGCAAAGGGCAGCCATTTTGATATGACAAAGAAGTCTCAAAGTGCTCCTCAAGATAGAAGATAAACATAATGAAAATTTTAAGATTGCCTCTTGACATTTTGTGTCTCCATGGTTCTGTAGCAGCATGAGCACCATGTCTCTGAATAACAGACTGGGATTCCACTCAGTTAACAGCAGAAAACAGCAGTTAGGCAACAAGGTTCGCAGAACCCAGAAGTTTGAAGATTTTAATCTGAAGCTCAGGTACCAAGTACTGCACTTCGTTTGGTTCCACAAACATTTTTCAACCCAAGTGATCCGCGGCTTGTTCTTTTTTGTACTGTTTTTGTAAACTCCATGGACTAGCATCTGTTTTTGTGTAACGGTAAATCAACTTCTCCACTGAGGCGAGAACACTACATTATTTGCCGTGAACAAGGTATTTTACCTGTATTGGCTGTGTAATTATGCAACAAGGAAAACTGGCCCATAAAAATGCATGTTATCTGGAGGCGGCGTTCTGTAGGGGCTAATGAAAAATGACACCTTCCCCTGAACGTCACATTCCAGCAAATAAATATGACAAACGCGCAGCTCATTTCTACAAAATATAAAAATGCAAATATACCTCAGTCCGTTATTGATTGTCTCTGTGTTTACTCTCTTGAATATTTTACTTTCATGCGCCGTTCTCGTCCGCGCTGGGGACATTTATGGTGCCCCGCGATAGATGGCATCTCTGTAATTCCAAAGCCGTGAAATACAGACTGGAGACCGCGGCTGTGAAATTCATTTCTGAGCCAATAAGAACAACAAAAAGAATAGCGCACAAATAGATCAATGGGAAACACTTTGTGAGCCAGAAAATGATTACTCAGTAGTTTTTTTCCCCCTCCAAGCGAAGAACCGAAGAGTCCGTAGAACATTATTGCTTCGCTTTACTTAAACTGTCTCGGTAAAGAAATCAGATAAGAGCGCTATTTATTTTCTCCCGTATTTATTGTATCGCGCTGCGAGGTGTTTCTCTCCTCTCCTCCGCTTTTGTCCCCGTCTTTCATGTAGCGTGGCAGCCTCATAATAAGGTCAGGCGGAGGAACACAAATTTCATTCCGCGCGACAGCGGGGACACGTGTGTTTATGCGAGAGAGAGAGAGAGAGAGAGTCTAACCTTATTACTCAGAGCCCACACCTGGTTATACCTCCAGAACAGGCACTTTCATTTCCTGCGTGTCCGGTGTACCCGGGTGAAGAGGATAGCGTATAATCTCGGTGAGGTTGCCTGAGTAGTGTCGTACAGCTGAAAACATCCTGGTGAGGACTGACCCATTTCTGCTCTGTGACCACAGGGAGCTGTTCTGTATTTTTAATCACACTTCGTCTTAAAATTGCTCTCGATTCAATCAAATGAAACCCATTTCACTCACTGTCTGGAATTCGCATCACATTCGGCTTCCCCAACACAGATCTTTGGTGAAAAAGGTCTATGATACGCAAATTTCATGGGCACATAAACATTTTTAAATTAAAATGATCTATCTATCTATCTATCTATCTATCTATCTATCTATCTATCTATCTATCTATCTATCTATCTATCTATCTATCTATCTATCTATCTATCTATCTATCTATCTATCTATCTATCTATCTATCTATCTATCTATCTATCTATCTATCTATCTATCTATCTATCTATCTATCAGATTAGAGGAAATGACTACCCATGCACAATGTTAAGTGCTATGGACCTTCCTTACACATTATCGGTTGCTGATGATAAGCAATTATTCATTTGCAATAAGGATTCAGAGGCAACACTCATGCAGCGTGAGCAATGTTCAAGGAGTCCATAAAATTCCCAGGATGCACAGCTGAGTGCACTTAGAGGTTCCACGCACTGAACTTGGAGCGAACGATCATACGAAAGAATGCACTTGAAATTGAACAAGCCATATCATCTTGACTGATGGAGAGTACAGAGATATAAACCATAGAACATTTCCCTTTAAACACTGTTTGTATTTCCAGAAAACCAGAGAGGGTACCCTTGAAGAGTACTTAGATCCGCTCTCCAAAAAAAAAAAAAAAAAAGCAAAGAAATAAAGAAAGAAAAATGGCCGAGGGGACACATCAGAGACCCCAGCACCACTGTCATCGACACTCCCCTTGGCATGACCCCGTGGCACAGCCAGAAAGGTTTCTGTGCGGGACATGAGTCACACCAAGGAGTTACGGCGTGAACTCTGTCATTCAAACTTCCATGGCAGCCAAACCTTGTGTTTGGCAAAAAAAAAAAAAAAAAAGTCAAATCAGTGTAAAAGAAACAAGACCCGGTTAAAACCTAGTACATGGCTGGACCTAACACACGTGATCCAGCCGACCAATGGTGTAACTTCATAACTCGGCCGACCAATGGTGTAACTTCATCACTCAGTCACTCAGTCACTCAGTCACAGACATTCGCGTTTGAAGGGCTGGCCCCGCTGTTGCGGTCCAGCCAAAAGTGCTCAGATACGCAGGTAGTCTCCAGCATTGTCACTAATGAAGAGTAATGATAGAAAAAAGGCTGCTTACAGGACAACTGTATTTCAGGGCAATCGCATATTCATTGCGATTAAAACCTCCATTGTCTTTTCCCCCTCTGCATCCAGAGACAGAGAGGCTGGCTTTCACCTCCGATTTGTTCCCTGCCCAAGACCATCAATCAATTTACACATTCCTCTTTTACAATGGGGATTGCCACAGAGCAATTTCATTTGATTTTGGTCATTATCACAGAAATATGATAATATAGGACGGTGTAAAGGTCAATTACATTTCACTTTGCTTTCCAATTAAAAATGAATTTGGACCATGACATTGATTAAAAAAAAATCACTCTGTTCTCAAATTTCTGAGGAAGTCATTAGCCTGGAGCTGAACATCAGTTTGCAGTCATAAACTTTATTAATCATGAATGCTGTGATGGGCCGTTTCTGGATGGATGTTGTGTTTATTTGTACATTTATTTCAATTATCTGCACTAGAAGTATGACAGTCATTCTCGTTTTTTAACTTGTGGAATGTAATTCTAAAAAAAACAAAAACAAAATCAATCTTCATATCAGGACGGACAGCTAGTGAGGTACACATTTATTTCCAATTGAATATGATTGTTAAATATTTAGGTTTGAAGTTTAAAACTTTCAGTCTATATATTCCAGAATCAACTGATATTTTTAAACTATCTGCCCATATATTACACTGAAAATAACAAGCACCAAACCATCCAGACCCACGGCGCACCTGCACACAGGGGCATCGTAGTGGGGGAAAAATTGGGACTGACTAACCAGGGCCCGAATGGGGGGAGGGCCCTCGAAAAGCCTGGAATGATGCATGAGAGACATGGATCAAGAGAGGAAGGGGGCCCACAGAGATTGCTTATGTATAGGGCCCAGAATTTTGTGCTACACTCCTGCCTGTACAAAGTGTCATGAGTAAAACTTGGCTAACTATATAGCTAGCTGGCTATGGCATGTCCTCACCTCTGTAACGTTATTTGTTGTCCTCCGTGTGTCCATACATCTCTATCGGTGGTACGCGCTAAGTAGGTTAACTAACATGCAAAACGCTAACATGTTAACATGCTAAAGTAACGTTAGGCGATGTCTCTTAAAAATCTTGTGCCGTTCAAATTGTTGATTTTGGGTGATGCACCTGCGCATGCGTCCTACTAAACGAAACACCACCTGCACATGCGTCCCACCAAACGTCCCTCTCAGGTCGTCCATGAGCGAGTGAGTGAGTGACCACAATTTGCCACGCGTAGCCGACGGCAGCAGGCAGTCCTGCGCACCATGGGAAAAACATCAAATTTAAAATCTGTGTATCAAGTAATTTACACACGAGATTTGTTAAAGTTTAAACAGCAATGTCAACCTGCAAAACAGCAGCATTGTTTGTCAACAGAAATAGTACATTATTTAAGATTTTTCCAGAAATTATATTTTATAATTATACTTCAACAAAAGTTGTTGCACACTAATAATGCAAAACGGGCACATATCGATGATACATATTGAAAATGCGTGCAGTTGTTCAACAAACTGCCCAAGAGAAAGAAACTGTGAAACTTTGCTATGACAGGTTGCTTCTGTCTTTTGACTGGCGAGTACAGACACCCCTGTACCCTTATCTCTTGATCCCTGTTTGCCTCTGAGAGGTTTTTCTGAAGCAGTACTGGGAATAGGAAACTCCAGCCTCTTGCGTCAGTGTGTGGCGCACTGCTGTAGAGGAAAACAGCCGTGTTCCTGTCAATATCCTCTCTGAAGAATTAATGAGCCAATAAATCATATTAACAGCAGGTAATGTTGTTCAGCAGCAAACAGCAAACCACTGCTGAAGTGTCGCCTGATTGTTTTATTTATGCAGTCATCAGTGAGCCAGTGTCCACTGCTGTGCTGCAGTGTTAAGCGCACACACACACTCACACACACACAGCCGCTCTCACGCACATACACACACACACACACACACACACACACACTCACACACACACACACACACACACACACACACACTCACACACACACACACACACACACTCACACACACACACACACACACACAGCCGCTCTCACGCACATACACACACACACACGCATGTGCTCACACACATATACACACACACACACACACACACACACACACACTCACACAGCCGCTCTCACGCACATACACACACACACACACACACACACTCACACAGCCGCTCTCACGCACATACACACACACACGCATCTGCTCACACACACATACACACACACACACACACACACACTCACACAGCCGCTCTCACGCACATACACACACACACCCGCATGTGTATAATTCGTCCAGGTGCGTAGAATTGTCGAAATCCGTCCTGCTAGAGTTAGATAAGTATCTGCGTTCATTTGCTAATTGCATACCGCGTTAGGTTTAAACTTTTTTCCCTGTGTGGTTACTGTTCTTTGTTTTTAGGTTGTGTTAGGTTTCTTTGTTTTTAGGTTGTGTTAGGTTTCTTTGTTTTTAGGTTGTGTTAGGTTTCTTTGTTTTTAGGTTGTGTTAGGTTTCTATCTACCACTTTGATTCTTAGAATTGATAGATTACACGGGTTCACAGTGTGTAATAGTGCAATCAGCGCGTTATTCGACTCAGGTTTTTCAGTTGCTAATTAGGTACACTCGGAGCGACGCTTTATTAGTCCTGCTAACTCGCAGTTTAGGTAGTAAGTGTATAATTCGTCCAGGTGCGTAGAATTGTCGAAATCCGTCCTGCTAGAGTTAGATAAGTATCTGCGTTCATTTGCTAATTGCATACCGCGTTAGGTTTAAACTTTTTTCCCTGTGTGGTTACTGTTCTTTGTTTTTAGGTTGTGTTAGGTTTCTTTGTTTTTAGGTTGTGTTAGGTTTCTTTGTTTTTAGGTTGTGTTAGGTTTCTTTGTTTTTAGGTTGTGTTAGGTTTCTATCTACCACTTTGATTCTTAGAATTGATAGATTACACGGGTTCACAGTGTGTAATAGTGCAATCAGCGCGTTATTCGACTCAGGTTTTTCAGTTGCTAATTAGGTACACTCGGAGCGACGCTTTATTAGTCCTGCTAACTCGCAGTTTAGGTAGTAAGTGTATAATTCGTCCAGGTGCGTAGAATTGTCGAAATCCGTCCTGCTAGAGTTAGATAAGTATCTGCGTTCATTTGCTAATTGCATACCGCGTTAGGTTTAAACTTTTTTCCCTGTGTGGTTACTGTTCTTTGTTTTTAGGTTGTGTTAGGTTTCTTTGTTTTTAGGTTGTGTTAGGTTTCTTTGTTTTTAGGTTGTGTTAGGTTTCTTTGTTTTTAGGTTGTGTTAGGTTTCTATCTACCACTTTGATTCTTAGAATTGATAGATTACACGGGTTCACAGTGTGTAATAGTGCAATCAGCGCGTTATTCGACTCAGGTTTTTCAGTTGCTAATTAGGTACACTCGGAGCGACGCTTTATTAGTCCTGCTAACTCGCAGTTTAGGTAGTAAGTGTATAATTCGTCCAGGTGCGTAGAATTGTCGAAATCCGTCCTGCTAGAGTTAGATAAGTATCTGCGTTCATTTGCTAATTGCATACCGCGTTAGGTTTAAACTTTTTTCCCTGTGTGGTTACTGTTCTTTGTTTTTAGGTTGTGTTAGGTTTTTCTTTGTTTTTAGGTTGTGTTAGGTTTCTTTGTTTTTAGGTTGTGTTAGGTTTCTTTGTTTTTAGGTTGTGTTAGGTTTCTATCTACCACTTTGATTCTTAGAATTGATAGATTACACGGGTTCACAGTGTGTAATAGTGCAATCAGCGCGTTATTCGACTCAGGTTTTTCAGTTGCTAATTAGGTACACTCGGAGCGACGCTTTATTAGTCCTGCTAACTCGCAGTTTAGGTAGTAAGTGTATAATTCGTCCAGGTGCGTAGAATTGTCGAAATCCGTCCTGCTAGAGTTAGATAAGTATCTGCGTTCATTTGCTAATTGCATACCGCGTTAGGTTTAAACTTTTTTCCCTGTGTGGTTACTGTTCTTTGTTTTTAGGTTGTGTTAGGTTTCTTTGTTTTTAGGTTGTGTTAGGTTTCTTTGTTTTTAGGTTGTGTTAGGTTTCTTTGTTTTTAGGTTGTGTTAGGTTTCTTTGTTTTTAGGTTGTGTTAGGTTTCTTTGTTTTTAGGTTGTGTTAGGTTTCTATCTACCACTTTGATTCTTAGAATTGATAGATTACACGGGTTCACAGTGTGTAATAGTGCAATCAGCGCGTTATTCGACTCAGGTTTTTCAGTTGCTAATTAGGTACACTCGGAGCGACGCTAGCGTCGCTCCCTCCTAGTTTATGAGCCCGCTCCCCATTCCAGTCTGTGCACTCCCCTTCAGAAGGCGCTTCCAGCGACGCGGCCCCCCTCGACAACGGAACACCTCTAACCTCTGCTACCCCCCGCTGACCCCCTGTGAGAACTTCACGGTCACAGGGGGGCTATGGAACTGCCAGTCTGCTACGCGCAAGGCAGACTTCATCTCCGCCTATGCCTCCCTCCTGTCCCTGCAGTTCCTTGCCCTCACAGAGACCTGGATCACACCAGACAACTCTGCCACTCCTGCTGCCCTCTCGTCCTCCTACTCCTTCTCCCACACCCCCCGGCGATCTGGCCGTGGTGGTGGTACTGGTCTACTGATCTCCCCCACCTGGAAATTCTCTGTTCTCCCCCTCCCTGACCTGTCTATATCCACTTTTGAATTCCATCCTGTCTCTATCACCTACCCTGCTAACCTCTATATTATTGTTATTTATCGTCCCCCGGGGCCCATGGGAAGCTTCCTGGATGAGCTAGACACCCTCCTCAGCTCCTTCCCTGAGGACGGCACCCCGCTGATCCTCCTGGGAGATTTTAACATCCACCTAGAGGCCTCTCAGTCTGCTGCCTTCCTACCACTACTCCACTCCTTTGACCTCTCCCTACAACACTCTCCCCCAACCCACAAGGCAGGCAACCTCCTAGACCTGATCTTCCTGAGGACCTGCTCCAGTTCCAATCTTACGGTTACCCCCCTGCATACGTCTGACCATCACTTCATCTCCTTCTCCCTCCCCCTCTCTCCACATCCTCCCTCTCCTCCTCCCACCCCCATGGTCACTGTCCGCCGTAACCTCCGCTCCCTATCACCCTCTTCTTTGGCTTCCAGAGTGACTGCTTCCCTCCCCCCTCTTCAATCATTTTCCAAGCTCCCCACCAACTCTGCATCCTCCACCCTAACTTCATCTCTCTCCTCAGCACTCGACTCCCTATGCCCCCTTGTCCCGAGGCCAGCACGTTCATCCCCTCCCAGTCCATGGATGTCTGACATCCTACGCACCTCCAGGGCCAGCCTCCGCGCTGCTGAGAGGAAGTGGGCCAAATCCAGGGACCCATCTGACCTCTCAGCCTATCAGTCTCTCCTGACAGAGTTTTTCTTCTGCTGTCACTGCCGCCAAGGCAAAATTCTACCAAACTAAAATTCATAACTCCATCTCTAACCCTCATCAACTTTTCACTATTTTCTCCTCTCTCCTCAGCGTGCCACCTCCTCCACCCCAGTCTTCCTTCACTGCAGATGACTTTGCAGCATTCTTTGATGAAAAGATCGCAGACATCCGCAGCTCCTTTGCCCCCTCTGCGCCCTCCGCGCCCTCCGCCCCCACTGCGCCCTCCGCCCCCTGTCTCTCCACTTTTGCTCTCCTCTCAGACTCTGAAGTTTCCCAGCTTCTGCTCACTCACCGCCCTACCACCTGCGCCCTCGACCCTATCCCCTCATCTCTCCTCCAGGCAATCACACCAGACATCCTCCCTTTTGTCACCTCCCTCGTGAACTCCTCCCTATCTTCTGGATGTTTCCCCTCATCCTTCAAGAGGGCCCCACATCACCCCGCTGCTGAAGAAACCCACACTAGATCCTTCAGTCATTCTCAACTACCGCCCGGTATCTCTCCTCCCTTTCCTATCCAAAACACTTGAACGTGCTGCATCCAACCAACTCTCTGCTTTCTTCTCTCGGAACAACCTGCTTGACCCCCACCAGTCTGGCTTCAGGCCTGGCCACTCGACCGAGACTGCACTCCTCTCAGTCAGTGAGTCACTCCATGCCGCACGCGCAGCCTCCCTCTCCTCTGTCCTGATTCTCCTAGACCTCTCCGCTGCATTTGACACCGTGGAGCATTCTATCCTCCTGTCCTCCCTGGCAGCAACAGGGATCTGCGGCTCAGTCCTTGACTGGATTGAGTCTTACCTCTCTGACCGTTCCTTCCAGGTTGCCTGGGCGGGTAAGGTATCACCACCCCGTCCCCTCGCCACCGGAGTTCCCCAGGGCTCAGTCCTCGGTCCCCTTCTCTTTTCACTATACACCAGATCTCTTGGCCCTGTAATATCTGCCCATGGCTTGTCCTACCACTCATATGCCGACGACACGCAACTCTTTCTCTCCTTCCCCCCCATCGGACACACAGGTCCCTGCCCGCATCTCCGCTTGCCTGAGGGACATCCAGAGCTGGATGGACACTCACCACCTGAAGCTCAACCCAGGAAAGACGGAGCTAATCTTTATTCCTGCCCTATCCTCTCCCCTCCTTGACTTCTCCATTTCCCTAGGGGACACCTTAGTGACATCATCACCCTGTGCCAAGAATCTCGGGGTGGTGATGGACAACAAGCTGTCCCTCTCCAAGAACATCGCAGCAGTAAGCCGGACATGCAGATTTTTCCTGTATAACATCCGGAGAATCCGCCCCTTTCTCACCACCTACTCAACCCAGCTCCTGGTCCAAGCAATGGTTCTATCCCGCCTGGACTACTGCAACTCTCTTCTGGCTGGACTACCGGCATCTGCCACCAGACCTCTGCAACTCATCCAGAATGCTGCAGCTCGTCTGGTCTTCAACCTCCCCAGACACTCCCACGTCACGCCCCTGCTCACTACCCTCCACTGGCTGCCTGTTATAGCTCGCATCAAATTTAAAACATTGGTCCTAGCATACCAGGCAGTCAAGGGATCAGCCCCAGCATACCTCCACAAGATATTCAGACCCTACATGCCAGCCAGATCCCTCCGTTCTGCTACCTCAGGACGCCTGGCACCTCCCCCTCTTCGCACCTGCACCTCCAGATCACGTCTCCTGTCTGTTCTGGCCCCACGATGGTGGAATGACCTCCCCGTGGAGGTCAGAACAGCTAAGTCACTAACCCATTTCAAACGACAACTGAAGACTCACCTCTTCAGGCTGCACCTCTCCCCTTCCCTCCCTACCCCCCTGTAAATGACTGTAAGCTTAGGGTTGTAACTAGGCAGCTGTTTTTTTGTAGGTGACTTAGGTGCATTAACTATCTTAATGCAGTGGAGTTAAAAAAAAAAAAAAAAAAAAAAAAAAAAAAAAATACAAGCAGTAATTGTTGCCGTTCTCGTTGTATTGGTGTTAATCAGTTTAACCTTCAGGGTCCAAGTTTATCTATGCGGTTGTTCCCTGCAATTGGACCGGTACTTCTCTCTAGGGTTTTCGTCATACTTGTTCCTGGTTATGGTTATACACTTTGATGTACGTCGCTCTGGATAAGAGCGTCTGCCAAATGCCTGTAATGTAATGTAATGTAATGTGCTCACACACATATACACACACACACTCACACACATATACACACACACACTCACACAGCCGCTCTCACGCACATACACACACACACACACACACACACACACACACACACACACACACACACTCACACAGCCGCTCTCACGCACATACACACACACACACGCATGTGCTCACACACACATACACACACACACACACACACACACTCACACAGCCGCTCTCACGCACATACACACACACACACGCATGTGCTCACACACATATACACACACATACATACACACACACACACACACACACTCACACAGCCGCTCTCACACACATACACACAAATACATACACACACACACACGCTCACCCACCCACACACACACACACTCACACACACACACACACACACCCACTCACACACACACACACCCACTCACACACACTCACACACATGCACACACACACACACACACGCATGTGCTCACACACACATACACACACATACATAGACACACACACATGCTCACCCACACACACACACACACACATGCACACACATATGTGCTCACACACACACAAACACACAAACACACAAACACGCATACACACTCACACACACACACACACACACACACACACACACACACACATTGTTTCAGCATATGCTGTGCACTGTGCTTAGAGGAGTGTAGTTTTACTCAGGAAGAAAGCAGTTACTGTAAAGCTCCATAATAAATCTGGACTATCTGGAGAAAGGGTCCATGACATCGGGAACAACGGGAAGACATCGACACCCACAGAAATTCACTGGTGGATGAGTGCACTGTAAACACAACCCCAATTTAGAACCAGCAGTCCCAGGGAAGTTAAGTTTGGTTCAAACAGACCATCTAAAACTGATTTCAACTCAAGGAATTTGACTACATTTTTCTTTTTGTGCGCAGAACTTCTTTCGTGATTCCCAGGTGAACTCCCACGTCTACAAGCCTCTGCCAAAGACATTTCCCACCATCACCACGGTGTGGTGTAGATTGTACCACTCACTGCAATGTAAATCAGAGGTGCTAATTTTGCTATTGGATAAGAATGCAGGGGGGCAATGTGATCCTATCGCTCGTTCTGTATGGTAAAGAGTCAATCATTCCAACAGCTTGGTGTTCAGATACTTCCAATAAGGCAAGAGAGAAACTGGGAAGGCTGTCTGCTGGGGGGGGGGGGGGGTGATGCATTCTGTGCTATTTCCATATGTTCATAAATCCATTATGAGTCATTAAACCAGTAAACACCTTCCATTAGCAGATTTTCTGAGGACGTAGCTGTTTCCCCCATTGCATACAGCGCCGTTTCATTATGGATGGCACCGTGACGCTCTCATGGGTATTATTTCCACCAGTAATGTTTTATCGGCTTAGTGATTAAGTCATTAATGATGTCAATTTAGCATGAAATTCAGACTTTCCATTTTGCATAAGTGAGCAATAATTATAAATCAAACCTTTAAGTGAGGCTACATCACAATTCAGCATTGCGGTTTTTATAATGCCATTTCTCCCACCGTGAGGTGGTTAGAAATCTGATTGGGAGTGGTTGGGAATCAGACGCAGAGTGATTACGAATCAAATCTGGGAGTGGTTGGGATTCAGATTGGGGGTGCGTGGGAATCAGACTAGGAGTGGTTAGGATTCAAACTGGGAGTGTTTGGGAATCAGACTAGGAGTGGTTAGGATTCAAACTGGGAGTGTTTGGGAATCAGACTAGGAGTGGATAGGAATCATACTGAGAATGGTTGGGATTCAAACTGGGAGAGGCTAGGATTCAAACTGGGAGGGTCTGGGATTCAGATTTGGGGTGGTTGGGAATGAGACTGGGTGGGGTTACGAAACAGAGTGAGCATGGCTGGCATTCAGAGTTTTTGGGAATCAGATTGGGAGTGGTTGAGAATCATATTGGGAGTGGTTAGGAATAAGATTGGGAGTGGTTGGGAATAATTTTGGGAGTGGTTAGGAATCAGATTGGGAGCGGTTAGGGATCAGACTCAGTGGTCAGAATCAGTGGTTTTGGGCCGTCATTCTCTCACTCTGATAAAATCCTCTATTAAATGAGGCTACTTACTTCATTCCAACTTTATAATCCTAACTGTTGCCCACTAGAAAAGTTTTTTTAATGACCTCGCCTAAATAAATAGCATATGATAATAAGCTATAATAATGGTAATGATAAGTCGATGTTGATGATCGCCATCATTATCAGAGCCACCATTCTTAATTAAATGGGTCACGTAATACCATACTTTCACGTTGAACAGCGTGTTGCCCAAGATTCAGTATCAACATTATCTTGTGAGCCAAGCATGGTTTAAAGCTAATTTCACAGCCTAAGCATTCCCATTTGTATCAATGTAAAACAATTTTGTCTCATATCGAGCGGTACAGTGAAAACGTATAGCATAAAAGCGGAGATAAATAGATTTTATTAATCTCGAAAGTGGAAATGAATAAACATAAGAGTATGCTAAACATAAAAAAAAATTGAACAAATTAACAAGATGCACTTTTATTTTATGGTTATTGTACTTTTTTGTTGAACTGCCCTGTGGTTTAAGGCCTGAGTGGGGAGATCCTGCTCTTGCTTGGACTGAATGTATACATTAAGTATACATTGTACATTTTTCAGGTTTATGGCATTAGTCGGAAGGTTATCTCAGTAGAGTACAGTACACTGGACTCCCATAATAACAAGCCTAATTGAACCTAATCTAATGTGAGGCACCTGCAGTTAAATACACAGGACTTAGGGGACATATTGAACAGTGTGGACGTCAAGGTGTTTGCATGATGAGGATCGAGGAAATAATTAATAATCAAATAATAAATAATAATCATTGGAGTTGGAACATTAGTTCTCCTTAATTTGAAATTGTCAGCAGCCTGCTGCCTGTTTGACCAAAAATTCACAAATTTCAGATACTTTAAAACCTCCTGGCTTGTTGCGTGGTTGTTTTTAGTTTTCTATCCTTATTTATTATAACAAATATGACTTTCATATTGATTTTGTGACCCTGAATACCTTGGACAGTATCATGGTAACAGTTATATCAGTCTATTAAATCTGTTGTTTATTGAGCAAGAACAGTTATTATGATTATTATTTTTTCATCGTTGTTGTTATGAGTACTGCAAAGCATCATCTCACGGTAAATTTCTCCATTCTGTTTGTGTCACAAACAAGTCAATGAAAATAAATATATTTTACCGAGTGCAGTGGGCGTACGGACAGGAAGGTGCTCTTCGCATATAAGATGTGGCAGCCGGTCGTGTTGGGCAGGAAGAGGGGGGTGTGCGGCCCAAGCCCAGCGATTACCTGCCTTTAAGGTCTTTTAGAAAGCCCCCACCCTCCTCCCCCTGCTCACTTGTAGCCTCACCAGTGAGCTCTGTGCACTTCCTGGGAGGCGGGGGATGGGGGTCACATTCCCACATTCCCACATTTCTGTATTCCAACATTCCCACGTTTCAACATTCCCACATTCCCGCATTCCCACATTTACACATTACCATGTTCCGGCATTCCCACAATTCAACATCCCCACGTTTCCCACATTCCCACATTTCAACATTCCCACATCTACACATTCCCATGTTTCCCACATTCCCACATTTCAACATTCCCATGTTTCCCACATTCCCACATTTCCCACATTCCCACATTTCAACATTCCCACATTCCCGTATTCCCATATTTCCACATGCCCACCTTTCCACATTCCCATATTTCCACTTTCCCACATTTCAACATTTCCACATTTCCCCCATTCCCACATTTCAACATTCTCACATTCCCGTATTCCCATATTTCCACATGCCCACCTTTCCACATTCCCATATTTCCACTTTCCCACATTTCAACATTCCGACATTTCCCACATTCCCACATTTCAACATTCCCACATTCCCGTATTCCCACATTTCAACATTCCCACATTTCAAAATTCCCACGTTTTCCACATTCCCACATTTCAACATTCCCACATTCCCGTATTCCCATATTTCCACATGCCCATCTTTCCACATTCCCATATTTCCACTTTCCCACATTTCTGCATTCCCACATTCCCACATGTACAGGATGAAGCCTAGTATTTAAAAAGTCTCAGATCCTGCTCTGTTCGAGAAGATTATCAGTGACAGAAGATTTATCTTTTTTTTTGTTTTTTGAGGAAAGAAATTTTCCTGAGGAGATGAACGTCTTACCCAGGAATATCCCGCTGGATGGATTGTGTTGTGCTTATTTCCAGGTTACAGGAGGTGTGCAGTACCTATAAAAAAACCTCATCCCTTTAAACTTCATTCTAAATTCCTGTTGGTTTTAACTGTATCTCATCCCCTTCATGGGCTGTGATGCTGTATTATATTAGACCTCAATAAAGAATACTGTTTTATCATTCACTTGATCTTACTGTTTCCTTTACTGTGCTATTATTTGGAAAGCGCTTTATGTGTGAAAAGTGCTTTATCAGTAAAAGTTTTTATTGTTATTGCTTTTATTATTGCTGCCGAGTGGGATGATGTTGTTTGACTCCTGTTCTTGGCGGTCGGGGGTGGGGGGGGGGGCGGGGCGGGGGGTCCGAGGGGGGGCCGGGGGGGAATATCCTGCCATTGCGTCCCCCAAGGTCCCTTTGGTACACAGAGCCCTCCACATGTATGATGGGGTCTTCATTTCTGCTAAAGCCGTGTGTGTGTGGGTGTGTGTGTGAGGGAGAAAGAGAGAGAGAGAGGGGGAGAGAGAGAGAGAGAAAGTGAGAGAGAGAGGGGGCGAGATAGAGAGTGAGAGAGACAGAGCAAAAGAGAGATGGACGGAGAGAGAGGGGGAGAGGGTCAGAGAGAGAGGGAGAGAGAGAAAGAGAGAGAGGGGCAGAGAGAAAGAGGGAGAGAGAGAGAGAGAAAGCGAGAGAGAGAGAGAGAGAGAGTGCGCGAGCGAGAGGGGGAGAGTGAGAGAGAGAGAGAGAGAGACAGCGAGAGAGAGAGATGGAGGGAGTGCGCGAGTGAGAGGGGGGGAGAGAGAGAGAGAGAGATGGAGGGAGTGCGCGAGTGAGAGGGGGAGAGAGAGAGAGAGAGAGAGAGAGAGAGGCAGCGAGGATGCGGGCTTCACACGGTGGGAAATAACTCATCTCGCGCGGGGCTCAGTAAAGGGCAGAAGGCCACGCGGCGAACTCGAGATGCTAATATTAAAGGCATTAGTCATCCCATTAAAGCGCTCTGTGGGGAAAGAGGCCGCGTCCGACTCCAAAGTGGTTAAAGGTTATTTAATTGAAAGGAAACTCTGAGCGGGCGGGAGGCCCCCCGCGCGCATCTTTCCACACCGATGGGGAGTTCATTTGGTCACGGCGAGCGAGCAGTTCATATAGTCCGAGCGTCGTCCTTTAATCAAACAAGAAGTCGCCGGAGCAAGGCGTCAGGAGGATCCGCTGAGGGCTGAGAGACGGACTAATGACGGCCTCGAACGATTCTGAGCTTCGTCACCGCTAAAACGGGTCAAACGAAGCCACTCCCCGACGAGGAAACGCGAGCGGACGTGTTTTCGTTTGGCAGAGCGTGCTCAATACGCAAGCGAGTTTCAATACAAAAAAATTAAACGGGAATTTGCGAGCAATTTTCCATTTTCTCCCGTAAGTCCTCGCAGTGCTGTTCTGTGTAGACGCGTGGTGAGCGTGGGGTCAGTGAAAAGAGCCACCAGGGCCCAGCCAAGCTGCGTTTAATTGGATTAAAATAGATGTATTCAATGTGTCATCACATTTCTAAATTGTGTGCTCAAAAACAGTTGAACTAGGACTTATACCACACATCGTCTGACCCCTATATTAGAGTGCTAATATTGGGGTCAAATGCGTTATACCGCTCGTCTTTTCACTTTCATCATTTTATTCTGCATTAACTTTATTAAAATAATAGATAGTTCACTCACCACACACTTTCCGGGTGCTTGGATTCCCGAAGCGCGGAGGTGATTGGCTGAATCGTTTGTGTGTTTGATTAAATTTAGGGAACTATTTTGTGGCCTACCCCGCAGCTTATGATGCGGTCTAATATGAAGGTAGAGGGCTCGACTAGCACCTACGCGCGTCTAAAGAGTGCACAGCTGTAAATGCTTCTGCTTGAACAGAGATCTCAGACTCTAATCCTGGAGGGCTGCCGTGTCTGCTGGTTTTTGATGCGTTTCTGCACAAGAGTGCGTAATTTAAGCCATTGGTTGGCTAAAGAGTCTGCGCACCTTGTTTCCAAGGCCTCAATTGTCTGGTGGCTAAAAGAAAAAAAAAAAAAACCCCAGCAAAGACTGTGGTGCTCCAAGACCAGAGTTTGAGACCCCCGTGCTAAAACCATGGATAACAATCACAGCTACCGCAAGCATTCAAATTCAAATAAAACAGTTCAGGTGAAAATGTTTTTTTTATTATACGCTTATCCTCCACATGATATTGTGCTTATCTGTCCAAAAAGCTCCAGCTTGCAGGTGTTCCAGAGCAGAGGGCTGAGACTACATTCTGTGAGTGCACACGAGTGCAATAAGGACAAAATGTACTCCTGCAAAGTTGATTCAACACAGGCTTTTCGGCACAGCTGGTTATTGCAGCTCTATCCTCTGGGAAAGAGGCGGGGAAGAAGTCTCAATCTTACAGGAAACTTTCAAGTGCCTCCGAAGGACTGGAGATTATACGATGCGCATTTTATAGGATTCGTGATAGTCACATCGCGGGGCTCACGCAAAGAGATGCGCGGTTGTTTCACTGAAACAACAAATCGTAACTATATGCTTTTCACCTCCTCAGCAAAGGCAACATCTTTTAAAGCACATGATGAAGTGAAATTATCTTGCACCCGCATTTTTGCTGTGGTGGCAACCTGACGAGCAGCAGTGAGCAGAGCCTTTGAAAAGCAGGGTTTTTGGAAAAAAAAATTTCCTTCTCAAAATTCTAAATCAGTGTTCTAGAACTCCATTGTTTTCTATTGTCAGTAGTGATTGTTACATCATCATTAGAATGTTCGGTTAAGAACATTCTGACCCCATTTGTGACTCCCACCTTCAAGGGTTAAAGGCTGATATGGGGGTCCTTGTTTGAATACCGCCGTAAACTGCTCTCACCCGGGACTCCGATCGGAGTCGTTTCCCTCGGGACGACCTCGTGCGTTACCGCGGCCCTCGCCGAACCTCACCGAACCCCGCCGAACCCCCTCTCCCGTATCCGAACGGCGAAACGCGCCGCTGATGTTTCTGCTTCGAGAAAAGGCAAAAACAAAACGACGAAAAAGCCGATCAGCCCGACGCGGATTCTTTACGAAAAGCCGATAGCCGGAATGGATTGGGCGAATCCCGAAGCCCGAAACGGTGGCCACGGTGGCTCCTAAGCATTGGCAGGTGAGTATATATATAGGACGGAGTGTAGCACAGTGGGTAAGGAACTGGGCTTGTAACCGAAAGGTCGCAGGTTCGATTCCCGGGTAGGACACTGCCGTTGTACCCTTGAGCAAGGTACTTAACCGAAATTGCTTCAGTATATATCCAGCTGTATAAATGGATACAATGTAAAATGCTACGTAAAAGTTGTGTAAGTCGCTCTGGATAAGAGCGTCCGCTAAATGCCTGTAATGTAATGTAGTGAGTAAAACGGGCCTTGCACCTCTCACTGCTGATTTCCGTGGGCTGTGCATCTCCCTGCTAGCACCTTGGACGCGGAGGTGCTGAGTCATATCGCAGCCCGGCGGGAATCAAGCGCGGTAGAAGGAATAGCGGCAGCGCGTCTGTTTAAGGGCCGACCGCGGGAAGGCCGCGGGGTGCCGTCGTTCTCGTCTCCGGCGACGTGCGACCGTCGCTTCAGCGCTTTCACGCGCGAGAGAGCCTCGGGCTGGGAGCGTGTGCGTGCTGTCAGCGTGTCTGTCGGGGGGAGGGGCGTTGCCGCCGGTTACACGGCAGGAGGGGGAGTCTGAGGAAGGAGCGGAGAGTTGTGTTTGCGGCGCATTTAGCGCCCGGGCGCTCTTCCTTTCCTGAGCGATGACCACGAGGGCGAGGTGTGTGACGCGTAAGGGACTCGCCTCTTTTCGGAAAAGGAGCACGGAACCGTTCCCTGATGTCTTGCCACCTGAGGGGAAGGTGATTCTTGCGCGCTCCTATTTGCATTGAAATAACCGCTCAGGGCCCTGCAGTACGCTGTAAGTGTAAACTATTACTGAGCCATCAGAAGCAGGCCTGAAATGGACTCTCTCTCTCTCTCTCCCTCTCTCTCTCAAACACATTCACCTTCTCGCTTGCTCTCATTCCCATTCAGGAGGCTCGATTTCCCGGAAATGCATTCAGAATGGCGGCAAATGTGGACTGTGGAATTAGACGCACCGCCGAACTCGCGCGGGCTCTCCTCATCAGAGAGAAACCGCGCGGGGCAGCAGTACCGGTGCAGTCCCGCGGTTTAGACCCGCGTTTCTCTCTTCTGCTACACACTCAGCGGTCAGCCCGCAGTGCAACTGAGAACGCCGGTGCGCTAATGTTTGAATTAGCTGTCCTGCACTCTTGGTGATGAGTTGTAGCTTCAATGCAAATGTTCTACACATATTCTATTCTAACACAGATTCTCTATTTTCACACCTGTTATATGTATTTATATTTGAACGCGTATTCTGACTTTTCATTTTAAAAATGCTCTACTTGGTCAGGATAAGAGTTAATGATTTTGAGAGTAGTATCATATTTGTGGTATCATTTTGTGTGCTTTCTGTTAATGCGCATAATCCGTTTTAAACTGGTGTGTGCTTATATTTTAAAATTGGTGGTGATCATTTGCGCTTTGTGGTAGGTGTGGGTGGTGTTAGTGCGGCACAGAGACGGTGTGCTTTGTGTTAGTCAGCTTCATTGCAACCTGACTGAGGGGGTCTCCTCATGACTAAGCTATCAGGCCTTTGTTGATTTAAATTTCCTAATGCTCTCAGGGATGATTTTAGTGTTTTTGTACAGAGATCACCAGTAAGGCTGTAACTCTGCTCCGCCTGCGCCATTTGGTGTTTTCCCCACATACTGAGTCATATGCCATAGAAAGTTTCAGCTCAAATGTTCTTGCGAAGTGTCTATTGGATTTTTTTCTTTGCACTGGTTTTTTTGAAAGTGGTCATGGCCGTGTCATAGCTCACGCGGTTATTGTTGAACTAAGATGGGTGCGCTCTAGGGTGGTGTTTCCTAGATACGAAATTGGAACCTCTTTTCTGATATCTGTACTTTTTTTTGGACGATCAATATTTTTGCTTGTTTTTTTATTTACTGTCAGGGCCCAGTTCTGACAATAATGCTCCAGCAGAGCCTACCTTTTGCTGTAAACCGTGTTCAGGGTGCGACTGCAGAACCATGCAGACTAACAATAACTTAACCCCAGCCAACATGAAACCTTTGAAGAACAATGAAAAGAGAACATTGAGAGATGACACTCAATTAATACTAATATGGCAGTAGCCCCTTATGTTTACATGAAAAAGACAACAAAGATGCATGATCCACTAATAAAAATGTAAGAACATTCTGAATGTCGGTGTTAAAAACACACTCATACGCATGCACAGACACACACATGCACACGTACACATGTACACACAGACACAAGTACACATGCGCACATGTAAACTCACACATACATACTCTCTCATGCACAGATATACTCTCACACACAAAGAAATATGCAGCCATATATAAACATAAACACACGCATGCAATCGCTCTCTCTGTCTCTCTCTCTCTTTCTCACAAGCAAAGGCAAACATGTCCTACATGTCTAGATAACTGACTGAAACTACAGCAGTTCTTGTTAACTGGTCGAGGAAAATAAATCTTTCAGTGGACATCTTGCGTCTTGTCTTTTCTAATTGGATATGCATGGTAGGTGCCTGTTGTTTTAAACTGATACCACACTCTATCAGGTTAACACAACTGCCTGAACAGTTATTGGGCTTTAATATAGTATAATACAGTTTCACCCTGAGCTAATATATGCAGGTAATATTTTAAACTATTTTATCCTAAATCTCAGAGATATGTTATTCTTTTAGAGTTACATTCCCAATTCAACCAGGACCACAGCTCTTTTTACATTTGGGAAACCAGATCTTTTGAATGCCAAAGCAAATATTTGCATTTTGTTGGTGTAAGGATTTGAATACTTCAACTATTAGGAATAAAAGGTATTCAACAAAGATTAAGTTGCTGTTTTGGGTCCAGGTCTAGCTGGATGTAACAGATGCAGCTTTGAAGGATTCTGCTGGATGGACTGACTGATTGACTGACTGACTGACTGAGTGAAAGAGCAGAACCACACAGCCCCATTTTAACAGTGTATGTGTGCAGACACCTGAACAGCAATTCCACAGACTTTTCAGTTTTTTCTTTTGTTTTTCTTAGGTATAGAAATACATTTTTCATACGCCTGTTTTAATCTCACCTAAGGGGTTTGATTCTCACAATCATACCCCTAGCAGTTTAGTTAGAAGGTGTTAGCCGATAGGTTTTTCAAGAAGTTCTTTGCTTTCATTGTTATTTTGCACCACAAATCATTTTTGGCAAGAGAACAATAACGCTTCTTTTGTGTGTGTACAGAGATCTCACCCCACGGCCTACGATGTGAAATCCGTACCAACACAATCACCCCTCTGCTCACTTCTCAGCCCAAGACTACTTAAATAATGGGGGTTGGATCTGGATACCTTCTTTAATATTTAACTAAGGGCAGCGGCCAGAAAATTGGAAACACCAACATGAAGTCCTATAATAGGGTCACCAGAAGAGAGTGTATAGAATGTCCCGGCGTGTGGAATTCTGCAGGTGGGATGCAGAAGCTTTGTTGATGTACATGGAAAATTCCGTCTCAGAAGGCATTCCAGAATCTCCCATAATCGGATCTGGTGACTGGGAAGTCCATGGCATTCGTATCACGTCGGCAAACATACGTGGTCTGCGGACAGGATTTGTGATCAAGTGAAGTGCCTCCTTTCGGCGGGAAAGAAACGCTGCAGTATCCTCCAAAGATACGGAAATTCATTTTTGTCCCCATAGGGAACACGAGTCTCTGGAAATAATCTCAGGAATCATACATCCCGATGTCCACTGCAAAGGACATTTAATACAAATAAAATAAATAATATTTTTGAAAAACATTTCTCTGCAACACGTTTTCATCCAAGATATTTGTGTTATGTCGAAACGATGTTCATATTTTTACTTTTTGTCTGCTAAGTCACAAGGGGATGTGAAATGAAGATGCTCACTCAGAGTCATTTAGCAGTGGTTTGCCTTCTAAGGGGATGAGCACGGCCAAGCCACGCTAGGAAATTGTACCTGTCATCATTTCAGAACCGCCAGAACCCTTCACCGGTAGAATCAAGTGCTCATGTCCGTTGGCTTCTTTAGCTATGCGCTACACACACGCCTGTCTGTTCAGAACATGGTGAAGGATGATCTGTCTGACTGTGTCACATTTCTCCACAGCTCGGTAGTCCGTCGGCTGGGCTTTTTCCCCTGCCGTACTCCCAAATGTGCTGCTGAATGTAACACAAGGTTTCTTGTGTTACCTGAATCCCAGCTGTGGAGTTCTGCTCTGTGGAGTTCTGCTCTGTGGACTCCTGCTCTGTGGAGTTCTGCTCTGTGGACTCCTGCTCTGTGGAGTTCTGCTCTGAGGAGTTCTGCTCTGTGTCCTGCTCAGTGGACCCCTGCTCTGTGGAGTTCTGCTCTGTGGACTCCTGCTCTGTGGAGTTCTGCTCTGTGGACTCCTGCTCTGTGGAGTTCTGCTCTGTGTCCTGCTCTGTGGAGTTCTGCTCTGAGGAGTTCTGCTCTGTGTCCTGCTCAGTGGACCCCTGCTCTGTGTCCTGCTCAGTGGACCCCTGCTCTTTGGAGTTCTGCTCTGTGGAGTTCTGCTCTGTGGACTCCTGCTCTGTGGAGTTCTGCTCCTGCTCTGTGTGGTTCTGCTCTGTGGACTCCTGCTCTGTGGAGTTCTGCTCAGTGGAGTCCTGCTCTGTGGAGTCCTGCTCCTGCTCAGTGGAGTCCTGCTCTGTGGAGTTCTGCTCCTGCTCTGTGGACTCCTGCTCTGTGTAGTTCTGCTCTGTGGACTCCTGCTCTGTGGAGTTCTGCTCTGTGGACTCCTGCTCTGTGGAGTTCTGCTCTGTGGACTCCTGCTCTGTGGAGTTCTGCTCTGTGGACTCCTGCTCTGTGGAGTTCTGCTCTGTAGACTCCTGCTCTGTGGAGTTCTGCTCTGTGGACTCCTGCTCTGTGGAGTCCTGCCAGCCGGCCCCTGATTAAACTGCCCCTGGTCATGCCCTAGATTTGCAGCCAATCGATTTTGGAGTTACTCGCCTGTTTAGCCTCACACCTCAAGCTAATGCCGGGGGTCTCTGCCCCCTCTGAGTCACACCTTGCTGGGCTGATCTATTGCTGCAGCTCTGAATAATTAACAGCACTGTGTATGTGCGTGTTTCTGTAATATACAGTACCTTGGTGTATGTGCGTGTTGTTGTAATATGCCGGAACCCCATTGAGACTGGGCCGTTTGCTATTTGAATGAGTTTTTACTCTGATGAATGAAATTTACAGCCGTAGAGAGAAATTGCAATCCTCAGAACCACAAAAAATTAAAATTAAAAAAAAAGGAATTAAAGCGGAATGAAAGGAGAGGAAGCCGTCGCACGGGCTCGCCGAAAACACGAGAACAGGCAATAAAGAAGCATCTTTCAGCTTTAATGATGCATCGATTTTTACATCACTAAATAATGGAATCATAAATTACCAGTCCCCGTAAAACACAGTAACCTGAATTTGTGCTCTGAAGGTACTCTTGGGTATACAGGCACAGTGAAAATGTGGGAGGAATGTACTCAAGACCTCGCAAGGAAAGATCTCTCCTGTGCAGTGTATAGATTATTACATGGGTTCAGCTGTTTTGTTAGATTTACAGTGAAATTAACATACCCCCGCTCTTCAAAATAAAACCCAGACAAATAAATTATTTGTGGATATTGGCTGTGAAATGATATAATCAGAGAGATCAGTTCTGAGTGATCCAACAGCCTTGCTTTGTAGACACTCTTTTTGACGACCTGTACAAGACACACAGATTCAAAAGTATCAGAGTAGTACATGGATCAAGGAAGCAAGATATGATTTCTGTATTATGGCCATTTTTTATTTCAGACAGTGCTCTCCTGGTACAGAGTGAGAAGTCACAGACTCACAATCTGAGCTGTGCTCAGAGGCCCAGAAAGTTCAGAGGCTACTTCATTTGTCAGCTGCTCAAACCGTAATTACAGTATGTTTCAACACTGTGGCTACTGTCTCTTGGCAGCTACTGGAACCAGTGACACCTAAGGCTCTTCCAGATATGACATTGTTTTTTTTAAAACTCCTTGCTTACTTATATCAGTGAAGGTGTACATTTTCACCTGGTTCAAACATTCTTAAAATGAAAACATACAGCATGTGCAGTCAGGCACACAGTAAAACATTAAGTGATTCGATACGGCAGCATTAATGCGTTCTGAAAACCTTAAAAGAGGGATTCAAATGTGTTAAATGGAGTCCGTCAGGATTCTGCTTTTTAGCTTATAATGCAGTATGACTGGTGATGATGCTTGTACTGTATATAGTGCTTATGATGCCTTATGACTGGTTATGGCAGTTGTGCGTAGTGCAGTGTCTTGTCCGGCAGCCCACATAGAATCTGGACTATGCAAACTGTGGCCTGGAATCCCGTGAAGTGATACACAATTGGCCGTAGCATAGCAACACCAACCTTAGCAACCTGAGGCGTCTAACCTATAGAGCTCAGCCAAATTGTGGGCAGCACCTTTGCCGGCCGAGGCACTCTAAGTACCTGCCTCTCGCTTCTCCGCAGGAAAATGCCAACTGCCAGGAGAAAATGCGACTGCAAAAGCACTTTCCTTTAAAAACACACCATTTAGGTAAATCATCTTAATTTGCATATCTCGCACAGTGTTGTGTGGCTGCAATTTACATATTATCCAGCATGCACCGCTGGAGATTTGTTTTTGTGTTTTTAACATAATAAATATTACTGAAGTCTCTCTTTCTCACTCTCTCTCTCTCTTTCTCTCACTCTCTCTCTCTTTCTCTCCCTCTCTCTCTCTCTTTCTTTCCCCCCCTCTCTCTCTCTTTCTCTCTCTCTACCTCAGAATGAGCGTATGAACATGCATGCACACACGTTTTTGTTTGGGAGTTAATTACTAATTGAATTCTATTCTCACTTACTACACCCTTCACGGTCCCACCACGAGGTCCTCCTCATTAGAGGGAAGGTAGCCGCACAGTAATTAAGAGCCCACTGTGTCCTGCCACTGTGTGCCGTTAGCCATAACTAAGGACCCTGTATGCTGTAATCACCACTGCACTTTACCTGTGTATTATTGCTGCTGTTGCTTTATGTAATGTATGTGGTGGTTCATGCCACTTTAGCATTGCGTATTTCACTGGATATTAGTGTCTGCCAAATAAAATGCTACCGTTCACTTTTAACATGGTACTCTTGCGGCGCAGCTAGGCACTGCCTGTAGCTATGGTGGCACAGCTTGGCATTGGCTGTAGCTACGGTGACACCAGGAAGGGTGTGGCCGAGCGCGGAGGATTCCTCGCTGTTCTTTCGGCCACCTGGGAGAGCTGCAGGACCATGGATAGCGTCGGCCCCAGGGCGGTGGCTGGGGGCTCAATCTACGCAGCAGCCGCCTGGTGCCTAGCTGATGGATTATACCGAGGCCTAATCCCAAACCCTGGGGAGGACACGGCCATCGCCACACGGTCCCCACCCGCTGCTTATTCTCAGAATTTTCTTTGCTTTTCCCGGCTCAAGGAGCAAATAAAAGATGGAAACCCGCAACCATCTCAGTGCGCCTCGTCCTTTCAGCGCCGGACGCGGTGACCACCCCCGATGCTGTGCCACACCATGAATTACTTGCGCCCAGCTGTGATTCAAACCTGCAAGCTACAAATGACAAGGCCAGGTTCTAAGCTGACAAACTGTGTTATACCGCACTCGCTTCAATATAGTCATCTTAGTACTCTTTCTTCTATACCAACTAGGGTGTTAAATCCCATGAATGAATCACCTGGCAGTACATAACTTCTTAATAGGAAGAGCTGGCACGTGTGGTTACACCGTTCGCAATAATATGAAAATGACTGCATATTCTTTAACTATTTTTTACGCATGTTGAAACCACTTAAAAAAAAACGTGAAAAGTTATTTAATCAACCGAAACACAAGGCTCTGAGTGTGGCGTGGTAGTTATGCTGTGATATATGGGCGTAACCTCTTCAGCCAATATAGTTCTAGGGCAAATATTGCAATCTGTCAGCGAAGAGAAGAGGCCTTACAAAAGGAATTGATCACGAAGCTGTCTCTATGGACGTCACTCGTATTGTGGACTGTTGACGGAGTCACAGCTCTAACAATCAGAAGTTGAGTATTTTCAGTGAAATTACGCACATATAGCGATCTATATCTATAGCATTGGTTATCCTACCGTTCCCATGTGAAATTATGTTTTGGCAGCCTGTACAAAATACTAACAGCAAATGCCGATAACCAGGTTACTGTTCACAACAGCAATTCTAGACCTGCATTGTAAAATGTTCAGTGTTAACTCTGCACTTGCAGAGTACAGCACATTAATTAACACTGAACACTTTACTGTGTTTTATTACTACTACTATTGCTACTACGACTACTACTGCTAACAACAACATCAATAATAATAATCACAATGATGATGATGATGATAATAATGATGATAATAATGATGATGGTAATAATAATAATAATAATAATAATAATAATAATAATAATAATAATAATAATAATAATAATAATAATGCAATGCGACACATTCCATATTGCGTAGAGGGGTATTCTGATTTAACAGATATGCAGTTGTGCGCATTTGACTTAATAACTACATGTAAACATTCCAACATTTTATAAATCCGCTCACTTATTAATTTATTCTCCAAGTGCTTCATCTCAATTTACACAGTACTTGACACGATGATCAAGAAAAATTAGGTAAAATATATTTTATGTTTAGTCGGCCAACCTAATGATCTTTCTTATCAAATATTAAAAACAGAAAATCAATATGACAAACGACTGGAGACAAAATGAAGAGAAAATGATCCGCTGCTTGAATTAATAGTCAGGCCAATGTTTGTTTGAGTCCTATTTATTTATTTATTTATTTATTTATTTATTTATTTTTATTTATTTATTCATTTATTTATTTTATTTTATTTTTTAAACTTATTTATTTAGACGCGTACATTCTTTTGTCTCTCCTCACGTGCAGCCTTCAGGCTTAGGTGAAATTTTGGGTGGATGGAGAGACTGTAATTTGCGCAATTTCGTAGGCAGTTGCGCTCTGTTCAGCGCAGAATCCGTCCGGTCTAGATCCGACCTGGGCCTCAGCCGCAGTCGCGGAGAATCTCTGCACACATATCACAGCTCGACTGTGGACTATAAACGAGAGAGACAGCGAGACGGAGGCACTGAGAGCGCGCCAGAACGGGCAGGTGCAAGGACCCGGGGGACAGCCGCATTCGGTATATTCTCTCTCGCTCTCTTCGCCTCTCTCCCTCTCCATCAGTTACTGCTACTCAATTGAAGCCAAACAATCAGATCAGGATAGCTGTCGGCTGCCTTTAAATACTCATACACCGCAATACCAAATGCGCGGATACTTCCAGAATATACAAACAGCGAGTCTACGGACAGGCGGCGGGCATGTGAAATAGACCGTAAGAATGGATAGAAGGACCTACGCCGTAATTGTGTTACTGTTTCAGCTTCTGGACTTAATACGTGGACAGTTTTTTCCAGGTAAGTTTTCAGTTTACTCACTTTCCGTCACAATTTAAACTTTTCGTTCTCCGTGGCCATTTGAGTTACTGTCACTTGAGCTGGAGATTTAGCCTAAATGCTGATGTGGTTTGGTTAAATTATGTAGAGTTTATGAGTTTATGCGTGATCCAAAACTTCAGCTAGTTCATTTTTGTACGGCGTATCACTTAAATCGGCCGCTGTCCCTCAGACCTACGCCGACACAATCAAACAGAAAAAATTACTTTACTGTCTGAATAATTATTAAATGACACAGAAAGCCTGTGGATATTTGCCGTTGAGTTTTCGTGGTTACTGCTTTAAGAAAAAGCCAACGTTGTGCCAATGGCGTATATTACTGTTAGAATAGCCTGGTTATATGTTTTTAGTAGACATGCGGTTAATGTGGTGCCGCAATTCACAGAAATGCGGCCAAAATTTTGCTGGACATTTACAAAGACTATTTAACTGTAACGTGTGTGTCAAAAAGTGACTCTGATACATATAAACGGTTTTACAGTTTTCAATTTATTTCTTGCATACATGGACCTGCGTGTTTCTCTGAAGTAGAGATAATTCCCTTTTTTTAAGCCAACCCAATGGAAAGTTTTTAGAGAAGAGACAAGCTATTAATTTTTCAAACAATCACTAAGCTGATTTCTGAATTCCGATGCTCGATGTTTAGATAATTTTGGAAATAGCGTTGAAGACCTAAATGCGTGTTCATTCCCGGCGATATTCCACATGATGTTTTAACTGTAAATAATATTATTTAATTTGGCAATAACAATTATAAATACGGACATTAATTTACTAATTGAGTCGCTGTTTTCAGTAAGACAGACAATTCGGAAAAGAGATAGAACTTTTAGACTACCAATTGTATTGTTCATGTATGTATAACGGACTAGCCTATATAAAAGCTTTTGCATTTTTTGTTTGTTTTTGGAAAAAAGAAAACGTCGTTTTTCTTCTGAATTAACTTTTCAACGGTTGAATTTTAGTAACATCATCAGTATAACTCTTTTCCCGTATGCCATAATGTTCAATCCGTACGCGGATATTCGCGCAGAGGCAGTGTAGCAGTTATAGGTACTGATCCTTTCCGCCAGTAGGTGGTGCTCTGGGTACGCTCATTCATTTTCAGAAAGGCATTCCAAAGGTACATCACTGTTTTGTCTTTTGATAACCCGGCGTGTTTTCTAAGAAAGTGCGCGCCTATGGAAGTGTTTATTATTTAAAACGGGTAACAAGGAATATAATCGAGTTTGGAAGATGTCAATATTTTAGTTAATACTTCTAGCACATGTTGGCCATTATTAATCACAAAGAATCACATTTTGCGTTATTTTTGGGACCTTATTTAGGCAATTCAGTGTATACGAAGAATAAATGAATAAATATACATTTAAAGTCAGATCAATTCAGCGTCTGATAGCTGCAGGCTAATAAAGCATGTCTCAATAGCAGTTCAATTTCATTGCTTTGGAAACTTTCATTGTTACAATATTAGGTTATATTTGCTTTTAAAAAAACTTATCGTTTGTGCATTAATGCTCAAACACTAAAATATACGGCTATAGTGTTTACAGATGATTTATATTACAGTTTGAACAGTTTACAGTAACAAATTACGAAAATTGATTTGCTGCTGCGGGCTTGGCATGTTCTTCATCAATCAATAATGTGCGCCACAGCAGACTACAGTGAATGGACTACTATCTATTGAAGCAATTAATTGGCATTTATATAACGCTGTAAATGCGTGTGAATTTGTCAATACTCTCTGTTGGTTATGGCCTGCGGTCTTGACACTCCACAGAAGTGGGTTAACCCAACCCATTTGAAACCAGTATGAACTTGCACAGCGATATAAAACCCAGTTCAATCAACGCAGTTTTCCCCTAATTTCCAACTATGCCATGGCGGTGGGACCAAATCAGTCCTTTGCGCCTTTTTACGCACAGCGAAGGACACGAGAAGTCCGGAATTGTGCTATAGAGTAACAAGCTTGTTACAACTTACAACATAGCCTACTATAGACCGTGGAACCGTGTTGTGTTACTGTGTCAAATAATAACCCCGTGAGTTCATGCGCAGATGTCCTTACCATCCTTTGATGAGCTGCAATCAGACTGGACGCAGCGGTTTTTTTAATGCAAAGCACTCTGATCGTAGGGTGATTAGTTTGAGATCAGAGGAGAGACTGTATCATATTGCTGTGATATGGTGAACAAAAATATTTATATTTCTTCCCCCCTTTTTCTTTTTTCAACTTTTATTATAATTCCAACATTATATATGTATGTTGCAGTGGTTTATGGTGCAACATCTCTGTGCAATGCCATTCCTTTTAAAATATGAAATAAGACATAATAACGGTATTTAAATACTTCAGTGAAAACTGAAATGGAATAACCAAGGACTTCGGGGCTGAATGCCTTTTATAAATCCTTTTAAAATAAACTGGTATTTTCTGCATAATATGTATTGGAGTATACCTCGGGCGAACATGATCTCAGCCTTTCAGAGTAATGTAGAATACATTATGCATTTGATTATTTTCACTTGTGGAGTTCAGTTTATGTGAAGTGAACTTGGCGAGCGAGCTCAGTACAGGAATAAAAATGGAAGCAGTTAGGGATATTTTGGGGACTGGGCTTGCTGCTGTGTCCGAGTGTGTCAGAGTCGGGAGAGTGATGCTCTCTCCCCTTCTGACCCTCCCATCCCCATTAGTGGAAGCAGCTGGGCTAATTTAGGCTACACCACGTTAGCCGCTTCAGTGGCGTGTGTCTGTGTGTCTAAGAGAGAGAGACAGAGAGAAAGAGACCTTCTGTGGATGTGTGTGTGTGTGTGTGTGTAAGAGAGAGAGAAAGATAGTGACAGAGACAGATGAGAGAGACACACACCTCTTGTGAGTGTGTGTGTTTGTGTGTGTCTGTGAGAGAGGGAGAGAGAAAGAGACCTTCTGTGGGAGTAAGAGAGAGAGAGAAAGAGAGAGACTTTCTGTGTGTGTGTGTGTAAGAGAGGGAGAGAAAGAGAGAGACAGAGAGACACAGACACCCGTGAGTGTGTGTGTGTGTGTGTGCTTGTCTGTGTGAAAGAGAGTGACAGAGAGAGAGACACACACACACACCTGTGAGTGTGTGCGTTTGTGTGTGTCTGAGAGAGGAAGAGAGCGATGGAGAGACACAGAGAGAGGGGGAGAGAGAGAGAGAGAGAGAGAGAGGGAGACAGAGAGAGCATGCAATCCAGAAGCCGTGTGTGCAGTTAATTACATTTCTTTGGCTGGAAGAGTAGAGGTGAGCTGGCCTCTCTCCCTCTCGCTCTGCGCTTCCTCTCTGTCTTTAAACCCTGGCGGTTCCGGGCCCTGCGGTCTCACCGGCGGCCGGGGCTTTAAATGCCACGCTTCTCCGGGTAGAAACTTTTCAGCGCCGCCGTAAAAAGTGGCTCATTAAAAGCAGGGGGGCTTGGAGGACCGCGTCGCGTTCTGAGCGCTGGCTGTCGCGTTGCATCCGCGGGCTTAATAACCTGTTCGCCGCCGTTTCGATGGCGGGGCCTCGTCGGTTCATACCTCAAACGCGTCGGCGAGCTTTGCGACGAGCCTCCGTCTTTTCGTGTCTTCGTAAAAAAGCGACAGAGAGAGAGAGAGAGCGAGAGAGAGAGACGAGCGCAGCTCCAATTTGCCCGACGATCGGAAGTTCTTTTTAAAGGTCAGAAGTAAACGGCGCCGTGGAACGGCCCTCGCGATCCGCCGTTGGCGCCGTAGCCTCCCCCCCTCGGTCGGTCGGTCGGTCGTTCGTGCGTTTCGGAGCTGTCGCCGTGCCCGAGGTTCGCCCCCGTGCCAGAAGAGGCACTTGGTATTCAGCGAGCGTGGCGCCGACGGCTAAGCCAAGGCCGATTCGCTGTCAATCTCGCCGAGCCCTCATCAACTTCCTCAGGTTGGAGGAGACAGCCCACACACACTGTCAGCCGGGAGATTATTTATTTTCCTAGACTGATTTTTATTTTTTTTTTGCTCCAGGCAGGGAGGCCGTATTTATTTTGTCATGTGGGCCGCCCTGATATTTTAATCTAGTAGCAGACAAGCAGTGGGATAGTGTCACTCAAATGAAGAGGAAAAAAAAAAAAACTCCTGCCTTTTAAAAGGAACCCGCTCTCTGTAAAATGGAATGAGGAGACAGAGGGATAAGAGTGTGTGTGAGACAGAGAGTGAAGGGGTCTGTGTGAATATGTGTGTGAGAGTGTCTGAGTGTGAGTGTGTGTGTGTGTCTGTGAGTGTGTGTGCATGCGTGCGTGAGTGTGGAAGTAAATTGGTAAAGCTGGGTTCTTTTGTCAGAACGTTGTCCAGCTGAGCTGAGCTGTAGTGTGTAATTCAGACTGTTTGTGTGTTATTTGTGAGAACATTGGCAGCCGTGCTCTTATCTGTACAGATTGCTGCGGAAAGCAGAAATAACAGAGATTATTACCATCTTCATTTCCTCGTAAGCATCGGGCCAAAATTAATTGCACATCCACTGTAAAACACAAAGAGAATCCCCCATTCCACATATCAGTGGTGTTTAAGAGTAATCCAGTCATTTATAGTCGCAGCTTGAGTTTTCGAGAGCCCGGGATTATCTTCCTCTAATGCCAACGTTTTCTGGTGTTTGTCACAAAAGGCACACAAACAGTTGCTTTTCAGTTGCAAAGTGAGGCTTTGCTGGCGTCGCGGAGATTAAAACGAATACGGGGGAGGGAGGCGTGGATCTCGGCGGTATTGGGCACTGACCAGGAGAAGGGATGCGGAGGAACAGCGGCGGAGAACGCGAAACCACTTCAAACTCCAGGAACGAGTGGGAACACGCAACAAAAAAGGAAAACAAAAACTGAAACCAACGCAGGTTTAGTTGGCGAGAGTGGATCGGGGCCTGTGCATCTTACGTAGGAGCGTAAACTGGAAAAAAAAAAAACCCAAAACAAAACAAAACAAACGAAACAGAACCGCGTAGCGAACGAAGAGCGGCGGCTCTGGCGGAACGCCGCACGCGCTGCCGTTCCGCGCGCCCGGAGAGCAGGCGAGGAGGCTCGCCGGTCCGTTTGGAACCTAACCGGTTTGACACGCGCGCCCCCTTCCCGATTGTGAGCCAGCCAATCGGGAGCTTGATCGTTCCCGCTCTGCCCATCAGAAACGCCGGCCTCGGTCGTAATTGCGATATCCGGCGAACCCTTCGCCCCGCCGTCCCCCGCCGTCGCCAGGCGAGCGGCGTTTGACGAGCCGTCGCTCACGGGCCTGCTCTGCGTTCTGCGCGCTCCTCTGTTTTTCCGCGTCGGGAAACCCGAGGACGGAGATTAGCAGCCAGGGGTCCGCTTATCTGTGTGGCTCTGTCACTTAATACCCCCCGCGCCTATCCTAGCTGCTCGATTAAACCTCAGCTTAGCCAAGGAGAGAGGGTCTCTGCCGCCCAAGTTGTGAAACCGTGGCCGTTATAAACGACCTTTCATTTGCTCACAGAAAAAATCTGTGAAAATGCGAAATGAGGTTAAATGCGTTCGTAAGTGAGATCCTGGCCGTTTCGCTGGAAGAACGTTGAGATGTCAGGACTGCAAGACCTCTCTGACCGTAGAAGTGTAGTGCATCACGTGTCTGGTAGAGGGGCAGAATTTATGATAATAAACCCGTATAAGCTGTAAAATAAGCCATTCAAAACAAAGATTTAAGACATCAGCGACACTGGAGAGAATTACACTTTTTTGTATTTTCGTGATGAGATTGCTTGTTTCTCTGGGGAGAGATTAGTCTCCAGTGCAATCATTGAAAGTAGGGTTTTGCATCAAACATGAAATAAAATGAAATACTGCCTATGATTTATTATTAATAATAGGAATAGTAATAATAATAATAATAATGAGAAAAAGATGAAAAAGGAGAAGAATTTTAATGAAATGAAACATTTAAGTGTCTATATATAAAATAATTGATGATGATTAGGAAGCTAAAACCTGTATTAGTTTGAGTTACTACAAGTATTAGCCTATAAGTGTAAAATGCATTGGGTGGCATGCTTCTGATTAGATAAAATTTAAGTGCATTTGCAGGCTGTTTTAGCCTTTAACGAGAGATATACTGCTATAACCCTTCGTGATAGATGTACAAATATACCCTTAGCGACATATGTACAGATATACCCTTAGTGATAGATGTACTGATATACCCTTAGCAATAGATGTACTGATATACCCTTAGCGATAGATGTAGATATACCATTAGTGATAGATATACAGATATACCCTTAGCAATAGATGTACAGATATACCCTTAGCGACAGATGTACTGATATACCCTTAGTGATAGATGTACAGATATACCATTAGTGATAGATGTACAGATATACCCTTAGCGACAGATGTATTGATATACCCTTAGTGATAGATGTACAGATATACCCTTAGTGATAGATGTACAGATATACCCTTAGCGATAGATGTACAGATATACCCTTAGCGATAGATGTACAGATATACCCTTAGCGATAGATGCATAGTTTTAGCCTGAGAGATGTACAGGTGTGAGGTGAAAAACGATTGTGTCCTTGAGGAGACGACAATTTCATCTGGACATTTGATGGCATGTACAATATGGGTCAAATCTATGGAATCCTGTGTGTTACTCAGCCATGATGGCCACAAAGCAGCGGGAGCTATTGAGGTCTAACCCAGCGGCTTATCCAAAGTGTGCACACCTGTGTGACTGTGCAAGGCTTGAATCGGAGGAACGGGGCCCACTCTTGAAAGATTCATGAATGTGCGAGGGGGTAAAGGGGAGAGGAGATTGATGCGCTACGCTCCAACCTGGGAATTGGAGGAGCGCATCGAGAGATCAGCTGTAATTTGCTGGAGCATATCGCGGGGCTGTTTGTGTTAGGGCCTCTAATCGACAGCTCAATGTTCCAGCCAAGCCAGAAAGAGCTACACAGCTTCACTCTCCTCAAAGGAGGAGGAATTTGCGCTTGGCTGTTGTCAGAGTAATCTCTGAAACCATTCTGTTAACGGTGGAAGCCATTGAGTACCTTTATATTGCCTGATTTTGTGCCATATTGGCAAAACTCCATGTCCCAGCATGCTCTGAACTTCCCCAAGATGTCCTTGAAGTGGATTCTGCTTCCTGAAAAAAAAAAAAAACCCAAACCCAATGTGCTTGTATGAGTTCACGTAGAGTGGCGTCTGCCAAATTGAGAGAATTATTGTCAGCCGCTATTTTTTGAGTGAGCTTTATCTGAAAACGCTTTGTCTCTGATGGTGGCTGGTCCAGATAGCTCATCTGCTGCACTGTCAAGTTTCTGTCACTTTCAATAAGAAACTGTCAGTGGCTCGGTCCCAGCCGTTTGAAAATCGATACAAATATATTAAAATCTTGAAAAAAAAGAGCCCTGTGGTTGGGACTCTAGGCCTCTCTTTCTGCTTTGGGGCAGTGCTCTTTCATCTGTGGCTCTCCTTTGGCTGAAAATTTGGGCGAGGAATTGCGGGAGTTGTCTCCGTTGCCCGGCTCGCTGGCCGGCTGTCCTGGTCTTTGTGTCTGAGGAGGCACAGGCGCTCTGCGGAAGATTGAAGCTAACGCTGCATCGTCCGCAGCTCCCCCGCGATTGGCCCCGAGGGAAGGGGTGAGTTAACGGGAGATGCCGGAGGTGCTTCAGATCCCCCCCCGCGATTGGGAGCGCCATAACAGAAACCGAAACCGAAACCAGCCAGCCCGGGCTCTCTCGCTCTCTCCCGCCTCCTCTTCCTGTTTTTTTTTACACGTTCCTTCCTCCTGTCTGTCAGATCCAGAAGCGATTTGTCACAAAGCCGTCAACAGATTGCCGCTAATTAGCGGTGGGCTCGCGGAGGGCCGGTGTGAACAGGGGGGGGGGGGGTTAATTTGCGGTTAAATAGCTTTTGTGTTCCGCGGAGATGATTAAACTGAAGAACGGCACTTAAGTGCGTTCGGAACGCGCGCTAACGAACCACCCCCCCCCCCCCCCCCCCCCCGATTCCCCCGCTTTACCGCGTGCGGTTTACGGGCGTGTCTCGCTTTTACCGCCGGGGACGCGCGGGGACGAGCCGTCGAGCCGCCCAGACCGGCCCTCGCTCTCTTCGCGCATTGCGCTATTTTCAGCCGACCGGGATCTAGTGGGCTTTTAGCACGATGACGCTAATTCCAGAGATCAGATGGAGGAGGCCCTTCAGTCCGCTGGAGCCCGTCCCGGCGTGCTTCGCGTTTGATCCCGGGCCTCTCGGGGGGTCCTGTTCAGATGAAAGGAGTACCTCAGCCCCCTGCACCCCCCCCCCCCTCCCCTCCCCCCCCCCCTCCCCCAGCAGACTTGTGTTCTGGTCCATTTAAGTCAGCCAGTTATTTCCATTTTAATTAGTTCACGGGAACATTTGCTCATTTCAGATACAGACCGGACTCTTGTCTATAGCAGTGGGACCCAATAACACCATTTGTCTGTGGTTTTGAAGGACAGCTGTTTTCATTTACATGCTTTGAAGACGCCCTCGTTATATATGCAATCCATCAGAATGTTTATTGAACACTTTGAGGTGCTTCACCAAAGTGTTTCACCTAACTACCTCACCCAGGAACTGCATGGACCACCTTTTGATTAAAAGCCAAGGAGATTCAGTCAAAAATAAGTCTTTAAATCTTTTTGTACAAATGCATTTTAGTGGGCTGGAATGAGATTGGACTGACCACTGTGTTTTATTTTATTTATTCTTTCCCTAATATGTTCATTTGTTCATTTCAATAAATAACTGTGAATGTATTTCAACCTGAAATGTATTGTATTACCACTGCAAGTCTCAAACTCTCAGCACTTGGGAAAAATCTTATTTCAATAGATTATTTCTGTGACTTAAAAAAAAGGGAATTCAATTATGAAAGCACTCAGCCATGTTGGCAAGTCTTAGTAAATATCCCATTAGTAACATTTTTCTACAGTAGCATTAGACTTGAACATTTCTACCATGCAAGCTTCAATGAAACAAGGAGAAATGTGAATTGAAACCAAAAGTTTATCAATTTTTAACCCTTTTTGGAATGTTTTTTTTTCTTAAAAATTCTAAATTCCATTGCTCTCAATTAACAGTAGGGATTATTACATTAGCACTGGAATGTTCTAATCACAAATTTGTGCCCATGCACTTTAAAGGATTAAAATGGCTGGGATGAGGTGAAGAATCAGCAGGAGAGCAATGAAATGTAGAGGATGTGTGAATGTTTACAGCTGTGTTGAAAGATGACCCATGATGCTTTGCGCTCAGGCCTTAAAGACAGGAGGTAGGGCCAGGGGAGCCTTACACACATTCCGTGCCCCTACAGAAATAAATGCAATATATACTGCAATTTATTAGAATGAAATACATCATCTAAAACAGAATAAGGTATTGCAACACCTTCCAATATATGGGCAAATATGTTTGATATTACAAGCTACTTTAAAATACTGCATATTGCTGTGAAATATATTTCATTTGAAAAAATTCACATATACAGTACACACTAAATATATTGAAGTAAATTTGATTTCCTTAAGGGTAGGGACAGCAGACATTTTAGAAGTCAAGATGGAAACATAATGGCAGTCTACCGGAGTATTATTGCTACACATTTTGTTGTTCATGGCTTGGCACTTTGGTTCTGAGAGACACCAATTCAGACTTAAGTGGATCTCTTTGTCTCGTACTGGAAGTAGGGGTAGAGGGAAGGAGGTTCTCGATGGGTGGGTCGTGTCACGCAAAGTTCAAAACGATAAGAGTTCGAAAAGCGACGAGAGGCAGGTATTGAAGATGTTGCTGCCGCTAATCAGCCAGAATTAGGCTGAGAATTAGGCTGCCGGGTGCCGATTTGATTAGTGCTGCCGTGATCTTCGAAACACCTGTGCGTCCGTTCATTTTCCTCTCCAAACTCTGACTGGAAAAACAGGCCTCGATGTTTGTTGCCTTGACGAAAGCGAGGAAGTGATGCGAGGCTTCCTCGCGTCCCCGTCAGGTTCAAAGGTCAAACTATGCCGGTAAATGTAAGCAGGATGACCTGACACTGTCAGGTTTTCAGAATAAAATTCTGGATTGCAAAACTGGTTTGTGCGAGTTTTCCTCTGGGCAGGAAGTGTGTTTCACCCCCCCCCCCCTTCTCTCAGAAGTTGTTTTGTCCTACTTTAAGTTATGGAGGAAAGGCACAAGGAAATGGTAATGAAGGAGAGGCATGACTGATGGGACAAGATGGCACTCCACTGCTGCTAGCTTTCAGAAGCCAGTATTACTGCAGACCAGACACGTTTCTACATTTTCTAAGAGCTCAGGCAAAAGGTAAACTCAAGCGAGAACTTCTGGTGTCAGAACAGCCGTCTCCTTCAGCCTATTGCCCAGACGTAATACGCTAGCGCATATCAATAAGCCTGTTTACGCATACTAATGAGCTAATTATGATCGCTTCCAGCTTGTTGATCTCAGATACATTTTCTCTCTCTACATGTGTAAATATATATATAACATCTCTGAGTCTCTCCAGATTAATATTCTACTCTGGTCCTTAGAAAGAGAATCCATTAGGCTCATTCCAGTGGTAAGCAATGATAAAACCTTGTCAGTTTACAAGTATAGGGGCCACCGAAGGATTCTCTCCCCCCCCCGGTTCCGTTTTAATTTCACTCTTTTATTCATACTTTCTTTTGTCCACGACCATGCTTATCAGCTTCATCATTTTTTTTTTTTTCCAAATTGAACTAAACCGAAGGGAATTTGAACATGATGGATGAAGCGGCTGTTTAACTCGACAGTCCGAGACTGTGATTGCGGTATTCCGTGATATCCTGGAACCCGCTCTGCCATGAAAGCTGAAATTAGCGTCGGCAACTCTATTACGCTGGGAGCTGCCTCTTTCCGACGGAAGCTATCACGCTCGCGTATTGTTCCGGGGTAGCGCTGGGCCTCGCGTTAAACGGAATGGAAAAAGCTCTAAAACGCATATAGACGGTGCGCTACAATAGCCTCTATAAATCACTACCTGCACCCTTTTGACCTCTGTAGCCGAACACCCAAAGGCTTTTAAACTGAGCCCTTTGCGGAAACGAACGGCGTTGGCTCATAACGAAACGAAATGTTTCGTTTTTCCGTGTGATGTAGCTCGCACTGGTAGGGCGCTATTTTTGCTGCTAGTAGCATGGACCTGACTCCAGTCAACATCTGTTCTTAACTTTCACAATTAAATATACCCGGCGATATCAACGCCTGTCTTTACAAACAACAGGTGCTGTGTTCGCTGTACGCAAATAGTTCAATTTGCTGAACTATTTTTGTGACGAAAATAAATTGACACTCAATTTATTTTGAAGTGAAAGATAAGCACAGAAGCTGATTGAGTTCAGAGCGAAGCCGCCCCGCACCTGTAGCTTGGACAGATAAGCAGTGCCTCAGGCTCTTGAAGGACAGCGTCCCAATCCACCATTTCCTGAACGGACAGAAGTGATTCTTTCGACTGTTTTGATCATAAAAAGGATTGTTGCCAGTCTTTGTTGTGCAAAGTTTCCTAAATCTTTTTTTTCTTAAATCTTTTTATTCTTTGGGAGAGAACATAAAGCTAATTATCACATTTTTAACTCTGAAATCCTCGTCCATCAAGCAGACCTGAAGGTGTGTGTGTGTGTGTGTGTGTGTTTCTTTGTTTTATGTGAGTCTGCCTGTGAACTTAGGCAAGTGGGAAGAGATACTAACCAGCTTGACGAAATCTTAAAATAAAAGCAGTGTAACAAACACCGGAGAACGCGGATTCCGTCAGGCGAGGAAATCCGACCCACCCGATTTCGGCGGGTTTCTCCCGCCATACGCGGCTCCGTACGGCGGGGGGCGCCTGCAGACGCGCGCGGGACAACCGCTCTTCCGGCGGCGGCGGCTAACGGCGGAAGCTCCGCGCGCGCTCACGGCAGCTGACTCGGCGGCGCACTCATCGCTCCGCTGCCGTTCGCTGACTTTTACAGCGATGCGAAAGTTTGCTTCCTGGTTTTCAAGCGTCCGATGCTTCCCCAGATGGTATTTGTTTCCCATGCAATGGCCGCATGATTAGCTGTTGTTGGCAGCAGTCAGCGGAAGGATATCTTTCAGGCCAAATGAATCAAGTTGCCCTGTTCGTCCACAGAAGGAGAAACACTTTGAAATGAGAAACACTTTGGTTTAATGTTGTTTGCCATTTTCATTGGCCACCAACTGATATTTTTCAACCATCTGGTAGCTGAGATTTTATTATAAATAATAATGATAATAAGTTTTTGACAGATAGCAGTAATGGCAATGAAATGCCAGAAGTAGACCTGTGAGCCGGTAGGCATTGGGCTCTACTGTGTGTGGACTCCATTTTAGTTGCCCTTCTTGGTACTTTTTCAAGAGCTTCTGTATCTTTCTAGTGTGGAGCCCAGAACTGCATACACTACTCAAATTGTTTTCTAATAAAGGCATTGTACAACATCAATATACCCTTTTAAAATTTATACTCAGTACTTTTTTTTTTCTGCATGTCAGCTTCCTGTTGGTGTTTTTACTGCTACAACACAATGCTTGGACCTTGATAAGGTTGATCAACTATACTCACGTCAGATACTATGGCCATGCCTGTACTAGCATTGTACTGGGTCCTTCAGACATCCACATTAGTGTGAGTTACAAATGACTGCAATCTCATGCGCATTAATTGCATAATTTCCCCACACCTGACTAATTAGGTCATGCATGCAGATGCCTTCAGTACAGCACATGCATCTGTGAAAGAGACGGACTGATCTGTCGGTTCGGGTTTTCTGCTCGATCGATTAATGGTGTTTGCGTGAAACATTAGTTAGTTGCACAATTAAAACAATGAAATGCTCCTGCCTGCACTCTCTGGCGCTACACAGCAAAATATTAGTGTTAAAAGTACTTGATAAGGTACTTTAACACCAATAGAATAAAACTGTTGCCACATTGTCCCTGTTTGATTCTTATAGCTGATTTAATTGCTCTATGTGCGTGTTTGCAATGCTAATATCTACCACGCACTGATGAAATACACAAATATGGTGGGAAGTATTCAAATACTGTATAACATTTCAGCAGTCACTCGGTGGATGAGAAGCGTTGCGAGACCCTGGCTTTATCCTAGACGACCACTCTAGTGAACATCACATTCGATAATCGAGCTAATCTGAGCGAAGCTGCTTTTCATTACATTTCCCCCGTATTTTCTCTGTATCTGAGTGTTTTTCTTAACGCGGACTCATCTGTTGGAAGCTGTGTGGGGCTGGCCTCGATTCAGCGGTTAATGTGATTTATCGTCATTGTTATTTTCCCTGACAGCTTTTAGCTGATGGAACAGGCTTCGTGTTGCGGGCCTCGTCGGCGTCTGCGATAACGACTTCGCCCGGCTGACCTACGGCGGCGACGTCGCGTCTTTACCGAAACCAAGGAGGGGCCGCCGCTGCCGCTTCCGCGCGTGATGCGTTCCAGAGGCCCGACAGCACGCCCGCTCACCCGTCTAATTTATAACAGAGGCTCGAGCGCGTTCCCCAACCGTTTATCTCAACGCGCCGCGTTATTTGTCTGAATGAAAACGAACGCTATAAAACATTAAAGCGCCGCACGAATCCGTCAGGAGTTCGTCCAGACCTGAGGGCCGCCGGCCAATAGGAGCTTTCCTTTTGATGTTTTACCGAGCGAGGTTTTCTTTTGGGGGGAAAGTGTGTGTGTGTGTGCTGTGTTCTGGATCTGAGGCACGCCCACTCCTAGGTGCGCATTGATATTGGCCGGCGTGCGCTAGGAAGGCAGTTCAGCCGGCGCGCCATAAATAACCGCAGCTCGTTCGGTTTAATATTCATCTCTCCGTTTTTATGGACTGCCGCGTGGAAATAAAAATGAATAATAAAGCCGACTTCCGCTACTGCGGAAAAATAAGGAGAGGCATTAGCGTGCTCCGGAGCGCCGTATCCGCGGCGATGCTCCATTTGCGCCCGGGCTCCGGCGAGAAGCGCCCGCCGCGCCCCGTGCCCCGCCCCCCCCCCCCCCCCCCCCCCGTTTCTCTCGCCCCTGCCCCCGGTTTCTCACGCGGGTTTCTCCTCTCTCTCTCTCTCTCTCTCTCTCTCTCTCCGCGACGGTTAATAGGGCATGAACGAGCCGGCTAGCGCCGCGCTCGACTGCCGCTCCGGTGGATGTCATCATCATCATCGTCTTCGTCTCTGTCGTCATCATCGCCATCGCCATCGCCATCATCATCGCCGACGCCACCGTCGGAGTCCTGCCAATCGCTCACCGGCCGTGTGCCTCGGGGACAAATGGGCAGCCTGAAGGCCAGTCTGCAGTTTACAGGATCACACCGCCATATTCATTTACTTTATTTATTTATTTACTTACTTATTTATACTGTAACTCAACCAGCGCTGAAGACGTGAAGGTTTTTACTGCCCGGCAGTTTACAGCACATTGCTTTTGCTCGATGGTAATTTTATTCAGACATGCATGCTAGGCCTGTGGGGCCATTACACTTAATCCAGCGGTGAAAATGACCTGGCCCTCATGTATTAATATGGAAGGGAGAACCACGAGGATAAACTTAAACCTTTTTAAATATTTTAAATTGACTTATAAATGTGTATTTATTATGTTAGTCTGTGTGTCTGGCCCTGTCCGTCTGTCTGTCTGTCGGTCTGTGTCTGCCCCTATCTGTCTCTGTCTGTCTGTCTGTCTGTCTGTCTGTCTGTCTGTCAGTCAGTCTGTGTCTCTGTCTGTCTGTCTGTCAGTCTGTCGGTCTGTCTGTCAGTCAGTCTGTGTCTCTGTCTGTCTGTGTTTGTCTGTCTGTCTGTCTGTTAGTCAGTCTGTATCTCTGTCTGTCTTTGTGTCTGTCTGTCTGTCCCTATCTGTCTCTGTCAGTCTGTGTGTCAGTCTGTGTCTGTCTGTCTGTGTGTTTGACTGCCTGTTTGTGTGTTTGTCTGTCTTTGTATCTGTCTGTGTGTCTGTCTGTCTGTCTGTCTGTCTGTCTGTGTATCTGTCTGTCGGTGTGTTTGTCTGGTTTCAGAGACGGCTGTTGTCTGATCAGAGTACTCAGCTTGGCAGGCTGTCCTCTGCTCTGTGTGAGAGATCCCTCTCCTCTCTCAGTCACCTGCATCCCCGTCCTCCCCGGCTCGGTGTGCCACCCTCTCCTTCAGTGCCAGTTCCCTCCCTAACGAGCGTGTGATTGGTGTCGTTTGTCTGAGCCAGTGCTCCGAGCTAGCCGCGGGGGCTGTGTGCGGACGATCCGTCTTTCGCCAGATTCGCAGAGAGAAGCCAGCCGAAACGCATCAAACCAAACCGTAAAACCCAGGTCCCAACAAAACTTTCCCTCTTATTTATTATAGAGAGATTATTATACAGATTGAATGCTGAGAATTCTAATAGCAATTACACACAGAGAAGATCTGGGCGATGCTACCGCTAACATCTGCACTGTGGACACCAGTGATGGACCCAAATGTCCTACCAGGCTAAATGTGGCGAGCGAACTTTTTACAACGGAGTGGATTTAAATACAGATCTCCTAGAAAATCATGCTTTTTGAATATTTTGGAAGGTTGTTGACTTTAGCATTATCCTTTCAACTTGCCAATCAGGTAATTGGTTGGAGTGAATATGAAATATGAATACATTCAGAGATAGGGAAACACAAAAAATGTTCCGTACTGTACATAACATCCGAAATGTTCAAAGTGTACCCAAAGTAATTTACTAATGGCAAAGTGAGTGAGGGATTTAATGGGTCTTTTCTGAGAGTGGCGCTGTTTATTTGAGCTTATTGTAGCGTGGGATTAAATATTACATCTCTGAAAGGATTGCGGAGATAGACGGTGAATAGGCTGTGAGTCATTGCTGAGCTCAGATTGACTAAGTTCCTTTCTGCTGTCTGTTGAGAGGATGAGCAAATGAAGAGGACTGAATAATGTGTGTTTTTGGACACTTTCTGTGAATGACTTGTGATGGATTTCATTGTGAGGTGTCAATAACTCACTGATTTTATTTCTTAGCCATTTTTCAGTAGTCTTTTTATGCACATCCTGCAGTTCTGTCTAAATATTGATAACTTCAAGTCACAGGATTATGAAAATGCCAGTATGAATTATATATTTGAGTTTGAATCATTGGTGTTTCCTATTAAATGAATACATGCATTTCATAGGAGCTACAGTAAGTGATTTGTATGACATTTTGCCATGACTGTATCTTTATGCATGAATAAATCCAGTGGAAATGCACTGATAAAACCAACACAGAAAAAATTATTTCGAGGATATATTTCCCCCAGTGGGGAACCCAGGTGCAGAAGGATAGAGATTTCAGCTGAGCGTGTGTGTGTGTGTGTGCGTGTGCGTGTGCGTGCGTGCGTGCGTGCGTGTGCGTGTGTGTGCGTGTGTGCGCTTAGGTGGGTATGAAGAGTGTGTGTCTCAGTGGGTATGAAGATTCTCAGTGGGTGTGGAGATTCTCAGTAGGTATGGAGAGTCTCAGTGGGTATAGAGAATGTGTGTCTCAGTGGGTATGGAGAGTCTCAGCAGGTATGAAGAGTCTCAGTGGGTATAGAGAGTCTCAGTGGGTATGGAGAGTGTCTGTCTCCGTTGATATGGAGAGTTTCAGTGGGTATGGAGGGTCTCAGTGAGTATAGAGAGTCTCAGTGGGTATGGAGAGTCTCAGTGGGTACAGAGAGTCTCAGTGGGTATGGAGAGTCTCAGTGGGTACAGAGAGTCTCAGTGGGTATGGAGAGTCTCAGTGGGTATGGAGGGTCTCAGTGAGTATAGAGAGTCTCAGTGGGTATGGAGAATCTCAGTGGGTACAGAGAGTCTCAGTGGGTATGGAGAGTCTCAGTGGGTACAGAGAGTCTCAGTGGGTATGGAGAGTCTCAGTGGGTATAGAGAGTCTCAGTGGGTATGGAGAGTCTCAGTGGGTATGGAGAGTCTCAGTGGGTACAGAGAGTCTCAGTAGGTATGGAGAGTGTGTGTCTCCGTTGATATGGAGAGTCTCAGTGGGTATGGAGAGTGTGTGTCTCCGTTGATATGGAGAGTCTCAGTGGGTATGGAGAGTCTCAGTGGGTACAGAGAGTCTCAGTGGGTATGGAGAGTCTCAGTGGGTATAGAGAGTCTCAGTGGGCATGGAGTACCTGGGTGCATGCATGGGTGGGTGTATCTTGGTGCGTAGTGTGAGCTTTTATAATTACCTGCAGCTGTTCAGAGCAGCAGTGGAAATGGAGGTGTTAATTAGGGGTGTAAACCTCACATCACAAATTTTACCACAATATGATCCAAGATGATCTGATACAGTAGGAAACAATCAATATATGTATATGAGCCAGCTAACATAATCCTGTTTCAATGCACATATGCATCCAAAATGAGGTTGAGAAAACAAAAACTTATTTGAAGTCACGTTTAACAGAAGGAAAAAATGGCACTAGCTCGAGTAATGTAAACAATGTAAATGTAAACAGTGATGTTGCCAGTGTTGATAGAGAGCAAAACGCTATAAGATTATGTAAATTTAAATGAGTATTTTTCTATGATTCGTAATGATGCAGATAGATTTCTGTATATTGCATTAATTGGATCGGATCGTTGTCCTTTGAACCGATACATTGTTCCGGATCGATGCATGGCTTAACCCCTAGTGTTAATCAGTCTGCTTGTGCCATGGAAGTGGAAGGGCTGGGTTCCTGGTCTCTCTCTCTGATATCTCCCTGGTCTCTCTATTCTCTCTTCGTCTCTCGCTCTCTCTCTCTTTCTCTCACACACATCTCCCTGGTCTCTCTCTCTTTCTCTCACACACATCTCCCTGGTCTCTCTCTCTCTCTCTCTCTCTCTCTCGCTCTCTCTCTCTTTCTCTCACACACATCTCCCTGGTCTCTCTCTCTCTCTCTCTCTCGCTCTCTTTCTCTCGCACACATCTCCCTGGTCTCTCTCTCTCTCTCTCTCTCGCTCTCTTTCTCTCGCACACATCTCCCTGGTTTCTCTCCGTGTCTTTCTTTCGTAGTCTAGTGAGGGTACAGAACAGTACGTCACCGGTGTTTTTGCTCTAGTTTTGTCTGGGGGGGTTGGCGTGGTTTGGGCTGGACGCTCTGGAGGCCGGCGGCGTGCTTTTTGAGATAAGTGTACCGGACACACGACCCCAGGGGCTGCTGGGTAAAAATGGGTCATGGTGCGGGGAGCTCTGGCAAGGTCACACAGCCCAGACTGTCAGGTTTATACCTCAGTCAGCCAGGCAAAAGCGGTGCTGTTCTGAGCTTTTGAGAATGTAGCCAGCCTCAGCGACCCTAAACTGTGAGACACAGGGGGGGCATGTGTCAAATGTGTCACACTTCCATGTACCACCCCTCTGAGAATCTGACCAATGGCTATGCTGCATGTCCCCGATGTGGTATGTAGCCCTTTACACCTGCGAAAATGCTTTAAGACCTAGGCAGAGGTAGACCTTGCGCGCATGTCTTCGTGTATGTCTGGGCAGAGACGGAGCAGTGTGTGTGTGTGTGTGTGTGTATGTCTGAGCAGAGACGGAGCAGTGTGTGTGTGTGTGTGTGTATGTGTGTGTGTCTGGGTAGAGGCAGGTTATGTATCAGGTATCCTCCTTCCCTTAATTGCTTTCTAAATGTCACAGGCCCTTGTGAGCACTTTATTTTCCGTTCGTTAGCCTGTTGCTATTGGCCTCATTAAGATACAGAAACGGTTTTGGTAGCGGCTTCTTTCGGAAGATTAAAAGAGCCCCCCCCCCCCCCCGCCCCCCCGTGATGTAATAGGCCCAGAAGTGCACGTGGAGGACTGCTATTTGCATTCCAAACCTATTTGTTCTCATTACTTGTCCTTCCTCAGGGCCTGCACCCCAGGTCTTGCGCTGAAAACGAGGCCTGTCTTGCACAAGCAGTGCAGAGGGAGCGCTTTAATTAATAAATAAATTAATACGCCGGTCTAATTACTGCGTGCCTGACAGGCACAACGGAGAACGGAAGCCGGTGGCCTACTGGAGTTTGTTTTGGGATGTTCCGCTTTTATGTGCCATAAAGCCTACGAAAGGCTGCTGTGAACCGGATCTTTACACAGGAATCAGGGGATGGTGCTGACACAGGATGAGGCGAACAGCTCAGACAGGAAGAGGGGAACAGCTCAGACAGGAAGAGAGGAACAGCTCAGACAGGAAGAAAGGAACAGCTCTGACAGGAAGAGAGGAACAGCTCAGACAGGAAGAGGGGAACAGCTCTGACTGGAAGAGAGGAACAGATCAGACAGGAAGAGGGGAACAGCTCTGACAGGAAGAGAGGAACAGATCAGAAAGGAAGAGGGGAACAGGTCAGACAGGAAGAGAGGAACAGCTCAGACAGGAAGAGAGGAACAGCTCAGACAAGAAGAGAGAAACAGATCAGACAGGAAGAGGGGAACAGGTCAGACAGGAACAGAGGAACCACACTGACACATGAGGAGGATAGTGGCTCAGTGGTCTTTTTTCGAGAAATTCTCTATACGTTTATCAGTTTTTATATGTGTCTGTGTGTCTCTGCCTCTTCCTGGTGCATCATTAATGGTGTTTGTGGAGCAGAGCCACTGAGGACGTTGTCTCCTTTGATTTTATGAGACAGATGAGTGCATCTCAGCTCACGCTGTAAATTCCAGTGTGGATATCTGAGAATGATACCTGTGTCTCTGTTAATTGGAATCCAGAGGTGTAGAAAAAAAAAACATTTTCAATATCAAAATACTAAGATATGAGCAACTCCCAGATGGTGGGGGAATCCTAATGGGGAAAATATTTCCAACACGAACACACACACACTCTCTCCCTCACACACACACACATACATGCACACACGTACACACACACACACACACACACTCTCCCTCACCCTCTCTCTCACACACACACACCCTTTCTCTTTTCCTCACCCAAACATACCCACACACACACTCTCTCTCTCCGTCATGCTGACCCACACACACACACACACACACACTCTGTCTCTCTCTCTCACCCACACACCCTCTTTCTTTTCCTCATCCACCCACACACACACACACACACACAGAAGCCTCATTAGAGCTCTATAATAGAGGAACAGGTGCTGTCCATTCAGACGCCTCTGTGCGCTGGTTGTTCTCGGGGTTGATCCAGCTGAGGGGTGTCTGGTCTGATTCATCACAGCCGAGGTGTCTCTGTCTGTCTGTTCGGAGCGGGAGCCCCCCCCCCCCCCCCCCCCCCAGCGGGCGCGCGCGAGAGCCTTTTATTCAGCGCCACCGAAGCTTCCCATCCGCGCGGCGGGACCGATCGAACGGCGCGGACCCTCGGCTGTTATGATTGGCTCTCTGCGTGCGTCCGCGCCTCTGCCTCGGCTGTGGTTGGCTGTTGAAATAGCTCTTGGACCGAAGCCAGATTCCACCTGCTTTGCCAGTTAGTGCCCACTGGGAGGCCGTGTGGCATCTGTCCCAGGCACCGGTGGGTCGCCCAGCGGTCAGAGCGGTGTGGCGGCAGCTCGGGGGGGGGGGGGGGGGGGGGGGGGGGGGGGGTGCAGGCCGGGCCTTTGGGCCAGGAGCGTCACAGTGAGGGGAGGGGCGGAACTTGCTTTGGTCTACAATTTTAAGGGGCCCCACAAAGACTGCGTATGCACAGGGCCCAGAATTTTGTGCTGCACCCCTGTTTGGAGGACCCACCTGCTCGGACCCCGCCCAAATGCGAGACTGTCACTCATTCGTCCACATCAGGCCCCTCCCACCGCGTGACTCTCGCTCTAAATCTGGCTGCAATCTCTCTCCATATCTCTCTCTCTCTCCCGTAGTCCTAAAATCTCCCAGCAGCCCCTTCTCTCCTGCTTCCCGTGTGCACAAACACCACGCCGGGGCGCCAGCTCATTTTTTAGGAAACGGCGGCGTCCTTCCGGATTGTGTGTGACCCTTCTGGATTCTTCCGCTTGCCCTCCTCGTTCGGACTTCGCGTCGCGCCGTCGTGCCACGGGAGCTGATCGCTTCGCGGCGCGGCGCGGCGTACGAAACGTCCGTGGCGGAAACGGCGGTTGTTAACATTTCCACGCAGTGAGAAGGCGAGGAGGCATTAGCATATAAATTAGACGGTAAAGAGAAGCAGGTCTCCTTTCTGCGGCCGGTACCTCGGTGAGGAGGTGAAGGCGGGTTCCGCCCGTCCTTCCCCGACTCCACAGCTCTCCGCTGAGGCAGACTCCTCACGGGGACGATCAGCTCCCCACGGTCGCTTTCACTGGAGCGTTATGGATAACTCAAACCCGTGTCCTTCCTGAGTATTGGATCGGCTGGCGTCTGTTAAAGTGAGTGACACGAAGCAGAGCGCTGGCAGTTAGGGGCGGGACCGTTTGCTCGAGTAAAAGAGAACTCCCGGGCAGTTTCTTAAATGCTTAAATGTAAGAAATGTAGTCGGAAAAAATTTGAATTTTTTTCATCTAATGAAAACTTCGAGGCACGACCAATACACCAAAAAACAAAAACAAAAGACATAGAAAAGCTTCTAGCGTCACATTGTGTGCTTGTGCTTGTGGAACGTAGGTTTTTATGTGCTGTGTATTTGCCCAGTCATACGTGGTGTCCTGCATTTACCCCCCGCAGCTGGAAGCTACTCCGCAATCCGGTTTTAATATGTGTATTTTTTCAGGTGAGAAGTGCTCCACAAACACTCATTTCAGTGTTTCGTCAATAAGCTAGCTAACGTGCCGAAATGTCATAAAAATGTGTTTTAATATTTTCTAGTATCTTTAGGCTAAATCGGCCTGGCATTGGCACACCCATGTTTACTCGAGGCCTCTGAAGAGGTAGGCCTGTAGTCATGAAAGGAGTTTACAGAAATGTCAAGTTGATGTCAGAACATGATATGATGGCCTACAAATAATCAATAGCCTATCTCTTGCAGCACATGTATTCTTTGTTGGCCAAAGAAAGTTGCACTTGCAGATGTAGCTTGCAGGATGAGATGTTCTCCTGCACGCATCATGCATTTGCGTTCTTGTCACCAACTCTCTTTTTTAATTGTTTTGGAAGCACTGTGGGGCGGCACGGTGGTGCAGTGGGTAGCACTGTCGCCTCACAGCAAGAAGGTTGTGGGTTTGAATCTTGGCTTGGGGCCTTTCTGTGTGGAGTTTGCATGTCCTCCCCGTGTCCGCGTGGGTTTCCTCTGGGTACCTTGGTTTCCTCCCACAATCCAAAGACACGCAGGTAGGCTAAATGGAGATTAAATTGCCCATAGGTGTGAGTGTGTGAGTGAATGGTGTGTGTGTGCCCTGCGGTAGATTGGCGGCCTGTCCAGGGTGTATTCCTGCCTCTCGCCCAATGCATGCTGGGATAGGCTCCTGCACCCCCCACGACCCTGCTCAGGATAGGCAGGTATAGATAATGGATGGATGGATGGATGGATGGAATCAATGTCAAGTGTAAGAGGTAGTTAACTCCATTTAACAAATTCATTTTCCACAAAGCCTGATATTTTACTTTTGTTGTCTTCCATTCCCTTGAGCACACGACACACAACTATCGGCTTAAGCCCAAATGTTTCATGATCTTGGGCTGCGATTTCTGAAATGTAGCCTTGCTTTGTCCATTTTTATGTCTTTGTTTCCCAGAAGAGCTAAACAAAATGTTTATCAAACAACGCCTGTAGCCTATCAGTCTACTAAAGCCTCGTAATTATTGGAGACAGCTGTCGATGCTTATTCACTTTTAATTAGTCTGCAATTCTAATGGAATTTACTATATTTTTGAGTCATGATTTTTACAGTATCATTGAATTTACCTCACTGCACAGGCCCATAGTTTTGCTGGCAGGAGAGTGACTGAGAACGGTTTGTCATTTATCTGTCAGAAATGTTTTCTAGTGAGCTCGGGCTGCAGTCATAGTCCACAGTGGCGAAATGCTCTGGCACAGCCACCTGCTCCTCTCCCCCCCCCCCCCCCCCCCCCCCCCCCCCCCCCAAAAAAAAAGTACTCAAGGACAAAACAAGTACCCCACCTCTAAAGGCAACCCCCTCGCCCAATGGTGGTTTGGTTTTCATGATCACAACACCAGTTTGAGTTCTGTACTGCTCTTGAGCCAAACACAAAAATCCTTAGACGCTCAGAAAATAGTGACAGGTCCTTTTTGAAGGCAAGCCTGTAACTGTAGTCTTCGTCCCTCTTGTCATTCAAGATATTCAGTACTAATGATGCTGAGCATGGAGAGTTCCATCCTGAACTTAGCTAGCATGCGCGTAGAATCTTATCCTTGTTCTGCCACAGGGCTTGTCGACCAATAAGCCTCCAGGAACAGGGCTGTTTTGCATTTAACGTTTTAACACTCAGGTCAGCATCACACACTGCAAAGAAACACACACCCTTCACAGCGAAATGGGACATGTATCTGTGGGCTAAACCCGTGGATTATGATTCTCCTTTCAGAAAGGAAACCAGAAAGGAAAGGCTTGGAAACGTGGCAGGATCGCCGTACGGCGTGTCGTTTTTGCCAAAAAATTCCGGGACGCCAGACCCTCATCGCCTCACGAGCGTGCGCCGGGCCGCCCCCCTCCCGCGTTCTGAGGCTCCGCCGCGACGAACGAGGCCACGCTCGCCCCCGCCCTCCCGCGTGCCCCGCTGTTTTCAAAGAGTCCGCCGCCGCCCGCGAGCGAGAGCCCTCTTAATGGCTCGCCGTGTTCCCGCCGTGTGAACAGATCCATGTTCCCGCCGTGTGAACAGATCCATGTTCCCGCCATGTGAACAGATCCATGTTCCCGCCGTGTGAACAGATCCATGTTCCCGCCGTGTGAACAGATCCATGTTCCCGCCGTGTGAACAGATCCATGTTCCCGCCGTGTGAACAGATACGTGTTCCCGCCGTGTGAACAGATCCGTGTTCCCGACGTGTGAACAGATCCGTGTTCCTGACGTGTGAACAGATTTGTGTTCCTGATGTGTGAACAGATCCATGTTCCTGATATGTGAACAGATCCATGTTCCTGATGTGTGAACAGATTCGTGTTCCTGACGTGTGAACAGATCCATGTTCCCGCCGTGTGAACAGATCTATGTTCCCGCCGTGTGAACAGATCCATGTTCCCGCCGTGTGAACAGATCCATGTTCCTGACGTGTGAACAGATCCATGTTCCCGCCGTGTGAACAGATCCATGTTCCCACCGTGTGAACAGATCCGTGTTCCTGATGTGTAAACAGATCCATGTTCCCGCTGTGTGAACAGATCCGTGTTCCTGATGTGTAAACAGATCCATGTTCCCGCTGTGTGAACAGATCCGTGTTCCCGCCGTGTAAACAGATGCTCCATCTGAGGAAGGGGCGCATTTCGAGGCGTTCCCCAAGGGGGGGGGGGCGGGGGGGGGGTACATCTCAAAGCGCAGCAGGTTGGTGCAGACCGGGTGGAGTGGGGGGGGGGGGGGGGGGGGGGGGGGGGGGGGGGTGTAGGCAGGGTGTGCGTCTCAGAGTCTCCCTCATGTGTGATTAATTACTCAGTCCATCTGTCAGGGCGAGGCGTACGCCTGCGTGCGACAGACGCCCCTCCCCTTCCAATGGAAACCGGTCCGTGCTCCGAAAAGAGACGTCTCAGAATGGGGGTGCCCCCCTCAGCAGTGGGGTTCGGGACAGCCCAAAGGGACGGGTGCTGTCGGTGTGGCCTGCTTTCGGACACGGCTTTACGCTGATCTCCAGCAGTACAGAGTGGCTTTGGGTTTTGGCTGATTGTGGGTTTGGGTTTGAGTTTCGGCTGATTGTGTGTGTGCGTGTGTGTGTGTGTGAGTTTGGGTTTGGGCTGATTGTGTGTGTGTGAGTTTGGGGTTGGGCTGGTTGTGGGTGTGTGTGTGTGAGTTTGGGTTTGGGCTGATTGTGTGTGTGTGAGTTTGGGGTTGGGCTGATTGTGTGTGTGTGTGTGTTTGGGCTGATTGTATGTGTGTGTGATTTTGGGTTTGGGCTGGTTGTGGGTGTGTGTGTGTGATTTTGGGTTTGGGCTGGTTGTGGGTGTGTGAGTTTGGAGTTGGGCTGGTTGTGTGTGTGTGTGTGTGTGTGTGTGTGTGTGTGTGTGTGATTTTGGGTTTGGGCTGGTTGTGGGTTTGTGTGTGTGAGTTTGGGTTTGGGCTGGTTGTGGGTGTGGGTGTGTGTGTGATTTTGGGTTTGGGCTGGTTGTGGGTTTGTGTGTGTGAGTTTGGGTTTGGGCTGGTTGTGGCTGTGTGTGTGTGAGTTTGGGTTTGGCCTGGTTGTGGGTGTGTGTGTGTGAGTTTGGGTTTGGCCTGGTTGTGGGTGTGTGTGTGTGAGTTTGGGTTTGGCCTGGTTGTGGCTGTGTGTGTGTGAGTTTGGGTTTGGCCTGGTTGTGGGTGTGTGTGTGTGAGTTTGGGGTTGGGCTGGTTGTGGCTGTGTGTGTGTGAGTTTGGGTTTGGCCTGGTTGTGGGTGTGTGTGTGTGAGTTTGGGGTTGGGCTGGTTGTGGTGTGTGTGTGTGAGTTTGGGTTTGGCCTGGTTGTGGGTGTGTGTGTGTGAGTTTGGGGTTGGGCTGGTTGTGGGTGTGTGTGTGTGAGTTTGGGTTTGGGCTGGTTGTGGGTGTGTGTGTGTGAGTTTGGGGTTGGGCTGGTTGTGGCTGTGTGTGTGTGAGTTTGGGTTTGGCCTGGTTTGGGTGTGTGTGTGTGTGAGTTTGGGGTTGGGCTGGTTGTGGGTGTGTGTGTGTGTGAGTTTGGGTTTGGGCTGGTTGTGGGTGTGTGTGTGAGTTTGGGGTTGGGCTGGTTGTGGGTGTGTGTGTGTGAGTTTGGGTTTGGGCTGGTTGTGGGTGTGTGTGTGTGATTTTGGGTTTGGGCTGGTTGTGGGTGTGTGTGTGTGTGTGAGTTTGGGTTTGGGCTGGTTGTGGGTGTGTGTGTGTGTGAGTTTGGGTTTGGGCTGGTTGTGGGTGTGTGTGTGTGTGAGTTTGGGTTTGGGCTGGTTGTGGCTATGTGTGTGTGAGTTTGGGTTTGGGCTGGTTGTCCACACTGGGCAGTGCAGGACTGTGATGGTTCTGTGACGGGGCTCGGTGCCTCTGGGCTGGCAGCAGGGAGCGTGTTCTGATCCGCGCTCCACCGCACCGCACCGCTCCGCCCGCCTGCCTGCCTGCGCTGGCCCGTGTGTCGGGCCCTGTGCGTGACGGGGTCCGCTGGAGCCAGCTGTCCGCCACTGAAAGAACCGCTCGTGGCCCACGTAGAGAGGGAGGTGCTCCTCTCTGCCCTCTTTTACACGCTCTCTCTCTCTCACCTTTCCCCCCCCCACCTCTCCGCGCTCCACGTGAGCGACGCGCTCGTAATTCGCCCGCCCCGGCAGGTGTGCGGAGCGGCGGCGTGTAATTACGATGTTCGCCCCGCTGCCAAACAGCAGCCGCCATTACGGATCCGTCCGCCGGGAGTTTCCGCTCCGCTGTTGTTATTTGCCTTAAGCTTGCGGCGGTTAGGTGGCTATTTCCTGCGCGCGGGCTACGGGGCTCATTTAGCGCAAAGCCCTTTCCTATTCACATCTCCGTTTTTGGGCATCTAGCAGACACTCTTCTCTCCGTAGCGATTTTCGGGGATTACGCTCTGTGCGTAGCAACGGTCCGTTTACATGCCTGGATATTTACAGGAGCGATTCCGGTTGAGCTCTTTGCCCGAGGGTACGACGGCAGTGTGTCCCACCTTAGGAATCCAACCCAGAACCTCGAAGTTACTAGCCCGGTTCCCTAACCTTAATACTACACTGCTTTTGAATCTCACACCTATTGTCCCCTGTAGAGGACACGAGTGTCTGGTGTTTATCTCAGGAACTACTATGCCTTTATCTGTTCTACGGTGCTGAAACCTACACTACAAGGGACAGTCAATGAAAAGAAAATTAATACCATTTTTGAACATGTTTGCAACATGTTTTTTGCCATCTTGTGTTATGACACTTGTATTATGACAAAAAAATAAAAAATACTGAAAACAGCCTGGTCTCTGGAGGACCTAATTTAAGCAAAGCACTCCATTTATTATCATTAGTGGTAGTAGTAGTAGTAGTGTGCTTCACTTAAATGCCACAAAAAGCACTTTATACCATAAAAGTAACTAGCCGTATAATGCTTTTCTGAGCACCATGCTGATTACTATACAGTTTGTACATGCAGTAGTGCTATGCCATTTGTCAGAAACTACAATAGAAATGTTGATTATATAATAATAAACCTTTCTATTGTAAGTAAAATGATAAAGGTTTGAATAAAAAGTAGTGTTACTCAGCATTACATTGTAATGAGTCCAACAGGGACCACGCACAATTAGAGTTAAAGGTACTTAATCAGGGTTGATTTTACACTCGCCATTTTGTTGTATCTCAGCACAAAATTGTACATAATGCCCTTCTGAAACACCGTAAATCGGCTTTAGGAAGCCCAGGGCCTTTAAGCCATGTTTTAACATAGGCTTTTATAGGGTTTCATTCACCATTGGAGGAGAATTAAAATGCTATTCATTGATTCAGGATGTATCCCTTTCATGGGCTCTGAACACTGAAATAGTGTCTGGTGGCTCAACCGGAAAACCTCAGTGGCTAAAGAGAATAAGCTGAGCTGTTTCCTCCTCTTAGCAGCTCCTCTGACTGCCCGTGTATTTGGATGTGCTGAGGCTGGCATGGGTGGACCAAGCAGAAAGTACAAATGAGCACTTCCTCCCTCTGCTTTCCTCTGTCTCAAAATCAGGTTTAACTCCAGTCCTGGAGGGGTGCAGTGTCTGCAGGTTTAACTCCAGTCCTGTAGAACCACAATGTCTGCAGGTTTAACTCCAGTCCTGGAGGGCCGCAGTGTCTGCAGGTTTAACTCCAGGCCTATTAGGCCACAGCATCTGTTGGTTTAACTCCAGTCCTGAAGGGCCCCTGCATCTGTAGGTTTAACCCCATTCCTGGAGGGCCACATCGTCTGCAGGTTTAACTCCAGTCCTGGAGGGTCAAAGCGTCTGCAGGTTTAACTCCAGTCCTGGAGGGCCGCAGTGTCTGCAGGTTTAACTCCAGTCCTGGAGGGCCACAGTGTCAGGTTTAACTCCAGTCCTAGAGGGCCGCAGAGTCTGCAGGTTTAACTCCAGTCCTGGAGGGCCGCAGTGTCTGCAGGTTTAACTCCAGTCCTGGAGGGCCGCAGAGTCTGCAGGTTTAACTCCAGTCCTGGAGGGCCACAGCGTCTGCAGGTTTAACTCCAGTCCTGGAGGGCCGCAGTGTCTGCTGGTTTAACTCCAGCCCTGGAGGGCCACAGTGTCTGCAGATTTAACTCCAGCCCTGGAGGGCCGCAGTGTCTGCAGGTTTAACTCCAGTCCTGGAGGGCCGCAGTGTCTGCAGGTTTAACCCTGCTCTATGCAAAGTGTGAAAAAGTAGATTCACATTACTGAGAATGAGAGCGAGGGACAGGATTGAAGAAGGACCTTCAGTTTTTAAGGTTTTACAGTGTGAGGGTGGCAAGCATTTCTATATTACTATTCCGCCCTTAAAATAGCAATGAAACTGCAACATGAATTAAGACCGGGTTTTTGTCGGCCGTGACGTAAACGCTTTCCTCTGCACAAAAGTATCAATGCGGCAACAATTACCATGACCGCACTTCATTTTAAGACCAACCCACCCACATGGGCACAAGTTCATTTGCTATTTAGACAGCGTGGGTGCTGCATTGATTGACGACAGAACTCCTAAGAGTGAGAATACGTGAAGGGTGAGGCCGCTTCTGTTTTTGGGTCAGATATTGATATTGGCCAGCGTGCCCATGTGCAACGGAGCGGGGCTTTCTCCAGCTCTGTCCCGTTTGTGCTGCTGATCGTTTCAGCCTTAATTGCAACCCGAGCTGAAACAAGCTTTTAATTGTTTTTAATTAGGTGCTTCTATTGCTCGGGGATGATTTATCCTATTAAAGCCATGCTAGCAGTAGCTACGTACACGGTGAAGTATAAATGCCCCACGTTCACCTTCCAGGTTTTTTAATCAGCCAGGTCAACTCATGATGTCATTTCCTGTTATGTGTTTTGTGAAAAACGATTCCTTTAGAAAGAGGGTATGTTTTTTTTATTTTTAAAAAAGGATTATATTATGAACTGACTAGTGAAAACATTGGAGTCATATTTGTCTGCAACTTGGACGGTTTGGTTATGGAAACCAAACGTTTGTGGTTTTTTGCATCTTTGAACCACAAAATGAACAAGGTCAAAAACAAAAGAACTGCAGTCAGTCAATCCTGCATTGTGTTTAAATAAGTTACAAGAAAAAATAATGGAAGAACTAAAAATTAACTTTCATTTATAATGTACCAAGATATGATACACAGTGTGTAACAAAAACTAACACGAGCAGGAAGGTTCCAGAACGGAGTCTGAGAAGCCCTAATACAGATGAGGGAGAGCTGCAGGCACCTGGCACAGATAATTATTATGACACAGAAGGCTGATTGCGGCTCCAGACACTACATTTCCCACGCACCCCTCCCACAGGCCAGCTGTGACACGCACACAGGAAGTCTTTGCCCACAGAAGCAGAAGGCGAGCGGAGTTTATACTCCAACTAAAATACCCTGCCCGTTGGTGCTGGCGAAGGCCATTATCGGCCATATGATGGGTGGGGGGGGGTGGGGGTGAGGGGGGCGGGGGCGGTTGGCCAGCTCCCGGGGAAGGCCGAGGGGGAACGACGGACAGCCAAAAACGCGGCCAATTTGCGCCTGTGAGTAGGTGATAAATGGCTGTGCTCACCGGCCCGGCTGGAGAGGGAGCGGCGGGGCCGTGTAGACTCCCGGCTTCCGGCCGGTGAGGTTTGGGCGCGTGCCGGGGGGGGCGTGTCCGGCCGTACCCGCGCGCTCGAGGCGCCGCCGTTTCCGTGGCGCCGTTCCGCGCCCTGTCGGAGCACCGAAGCATTCCGGGCAAGCGTCACGGGGGGAAAACCGCGTTCCCGCCAAATATCACGAAGAGAAGATAACGACAGGAAGTGCTAGCGGACGCTAGCGAGCGCTCGCTCCAGACCGTCGCCCGTTCGATTAGAGCTCCCTGGCTCTAGGTCTGTACCAGTGCGCAAACAGAGTGAACGGTACGTACCAACGAGCGCGTGAATTGGGAGAAAGCGGTCCGGGTGATTACATCAGAGCCCTCAGCGTGGTTCCGTCAGAGCGCAAATAGGAAGTGAATTAAGGGCTGTGTGTCGAACAGGCTTCGGGTTCAGAGCGCGGACTCTCCCACTCTGTGCGTCCGATTTATTTCAATCGTAAGAACATGATGTGTTTGTGTGTGCGTGCGTGCGTGCGTGAGTGCATGCTGTGTGTGTGTGTGTGTGTGTGCGTGCGTGCGTGAGTGCATGCTTGTGTGTGTGTGTGTGCGTGTATGCGCATGCTTGCATGTGTGTGTGTGCGTGTGTGCATGTACATGTGTGTGTGGGTGAGTGCATGCTTGTCTGTGTGTGTGTGTGTAGGCGTATGCTTGCGTGTGTGTGTGTGTGTGAGTGATCATTTAAAGCATCTTCAAGACATCTACAGCAATAATATCATAATATCTGCATAATACCAGTCAGTTGTTGTGTTGGATTGGATCCACAGCTGTTGACATGCATATGCAAACACACACACACACACAAACTCTTTCTCTCTCTCATACAGACACGCAGGCACACACACACACACACACACACAGTTTTGCCTGCATTCAGGCACTAATCAGTTCCTGCATATATAATGCCGTTCTCTAGTGCCAGAGTTAATGAGTTTGAGGCACATCTGAATCTGAAGGACTCTGGCTGCTTTTCCCGCCCACTGCGCGCAGCCCTAACGAGGGCCCCGCCCCCACCCCGTCGCCGTGCCAACCAGCCCGTCGCCCCGCCCACCCTCCCTCTGGAGCCCTGGGCCCTGGCTACGCGCTCACGACCGCGGGCGATCTGTTTCGGGGTTCACTCCGACCTCTGATCTTAATGACTTCACTAGTCTGACTCACAGGATGTAGACTGTGGGTATAAGCCTGCCATTGGCCGACTATTTCAGTCGGAATTCTCCTCCCCTTCCGCTGTCTGCGCGTCACCGTTTTTGCAAGGGCACCGTCGCTGCATCCTGGGCTTAGCGCCGCCCAAGACGATTGTGATTGGTTTAAAGAAATACAAACAAACCAGAGCTTTTTTTTTCCCCCTTAAACCGGAGTGATAACGGGTTGAGCCAGACCTTTCTCCAGCGCTGAAACGAAGTGTGGAGATAGGCCTGGCTATGCGAGGCTACGACTTCGCTAACCCCCGTCATTTATTTGCGCTGACGTTTCTGGAAAAGTCGCGACCCACGGCCGCGGATTGCGCGCGCGTCTTCGGTGGAGACGTTTCACCGGGAACCGGCACCGACGCGGGCGGCCATTTTGAAAATGAAGCCCAGGTAATTTGGCGGGAATATAAAAAGGCAGAACGGCGGACACCGTTCCCCCCGGGACCGGAGTTATACATCCCCGGTGTGGGTCACGCTGGCGGAGGAGAGAGGAAGAGAGGAACGGAGGAACGGAGGAGAGGAGCGCATTAAGGGGAGGGGGGGGGGGGGCGCTCGGACACCCGAGGCCACTTAGCCGGCTCTGAAACGGTCGGGAAAGTGCCGGAAAATCTGGAGTCAGCACATCTGTGGAGGGTAGGGGAGGGCAGGGGAGGGGAGGGGGAACATGGTGTCATGGGGGGGGGGGGGGGGAGCACAACCAAACGAAAAGAAACGTCTGTGAAAGAGGTGCGTCCAAACAGAAATATCTTCGTGCAGTGGTACGCGCTCACGGCTCTTGAAATTAAATTTCCGGGTCTTTCCGCAGCCCAGAAGAGCGCGAGGCCCCGTTTGGGCCTCCTTTACAAAGGCGGGGTGCCGAAGAGGGTCCCGGTGCGGGGCGGGGCGGGGCGGGGCGGGGCGGGGCAGGGAGTCTCCCTTCCCGGGGCGGGCGGAGGTGGCGGTAACGAGCCCGTCTCACACGCCCAGGGCCGGTGGGCGGTTCCCCCCCCCCGCAGAACGCGAACGGCGATAAAGCGAACGTCGCTAATCAGCGCGAGCGTAGCGCTCCTCGCTCGCGGCGCTCCTGTCTCTCGCGTCAGGGTCAATTTCAGACTCGGGGAACGTCTCATCGCCGCGCCCGTGCTCGTAAAAACACGTTCGCCGCAAATCGAGAACCCGTTTTTTTTTTAAAGACCTCTGGCAGACGGCTCTCTGTCACGCGACAGACTTCGGGACAAAAAAAAAACAAATACGTTTGTTCTGCTCGCTAAAAAAAAAAAGATCAGTTTAAAAACCGATGAAGAAGAATGTTGGGTAATCTCTCACGGAGCTGCTTCGCGGTCTCTCCCCCCGCAGGCCGTCGGATCTCTCTGTCTAGTCGACGGACGATTCGGATTCGATTTGCATTCCGCTCCAGTTTAAACTGTTGTTTCAACCGGCGCTCGTTTTAAACCAGGTTTATGCGCAAATTAATTGCGTGGGGCCGAGAGAATGAAGTGGAATTGCTTAATGCGTAAAAAAAAAAAATTAAAAATAACGACTAATGAAAGCCTGAGGACCCTGACGGCGCTGATGAATGCCGAAATTAATTTCATTCCGACGAGTAACCCGTTCGGTTAATTTCCAGGTTGTGACGGCGGGCAGCGCGGTTCCCTTTCGCGGGCGCCGAGAAAAAAAAGGAAAGCACACACGCGGGCCGTCGCCGAGGGTGGCGAACGCGCGCGGGAGCGCACCGCCGACTCGATGACACGGCGGACCGCGTTCGCGTCGCGCCCCGGTCCTTGTCGCGTCGTTATGTAAGATCAGGCTTGTTATCCCGCTCCCGCTTTCGTTGGCCGATGAGGGCGGGCGGGCGACCTCTGGGGGGGGGGGTTCGTGGGGGGGGACCTGCGTGGGTGGGCGGGGTGTCGGACGCAGCGGGTGAGCGGGGGAGCGGGCTGGCGTGACGGACGGGCTGTCGGCGGGGGGCGTCGGCTGTGACTGACGGGGCGACCGCGAGCAGTCGGCTGTGCCGGCGTCGGAGTTCCGCTACAGCGAGCCGGCGGGTCTCCCGCGCCGCGGCTGTCAATCACCCGAGGACCCGGAGACACCTCTGCTCTCTAAGCCCCTACAACCCCCTCCCTCATATGGGCCTTACCCACCCTCATAATCCCCCATACCCCATCCCCTACAACCCCCCTCCCCTCATATGGGCCTTACCCACCCTCATTCCCCCATACCCATCCCCTAAAACCCCCCTCCCCTCATATGGGCCTTACCCACCCTCATTCCCCCATACCCCATCCCCTACAACCCCCCTCCCCTCATATGGGCCTTACCCACCCTCATAACCCCCATACCCCATCCCCTACGAGCCCCTCCCCTCATATGGGCCTTACCCACCCTCATTCCCCCATACCCATCCCCTACAACCCCCCTCCCCTCATATGGGCCTTACCCACCCTCATTCCCCATACCCCATCCCCTACAACCCCCCTCCCCTCATATGGGCCTTACCCACCCTCATTCCCCCATACCCCATCCCCTACGAGCCCCTCCCCTCATATGGGCCTTACCCACCCTCATTCCCCCATACCCCATCCCCTACAAACCCCCTCCCCTCATATGGGCCTTACCCACCCTCATTCCCCCATACCCCATCCCCTACAACCCCCCTCCCCTCATATGGGCCTTACCCACCCTCATAACCCCCATACCCCATCCCCTACAACCCCCCTCCCCTCATATGGGCCTTACCCACCCTCATTCCCCCATACCCCATCCCCTACAACCCCCCTCCCCTCATATGGGCCTTACCCACCCTCATTCCCCCATACCCCATCCCCTACAAACCCCCCTCCCCTCATATGGGCCTTACCCACCCTCATTCCCTCATACCCCATCCCCTACAACCCCCCTCCCCTCATATGGGCCTTACCCACCCTCATTCCCCCATACCCCATCCCCTACGAGCCCCTCCCTCATATGGGCCTTACCCACCCTCATTCCCCCATACCCCATCCCCTACAACCCCCCTCCCCTCATATGGGCCTTACCCACCCTCATTCCCCCATACCCCATCCCCTACAACCCCCCTCCCCTCATATGGGCCTTACCCACCCTCATTCCCCCATACCCCATCCCCTACACCCCCCTCCCTCATATGGGCCTTACCCACCCTCATTCCCCCAAACCCCATCCCCTACAACCCCCTCCCTCATATGGGCCTTACCCACCCTCATAACCCCCATACCCCATCCCCTACAACCCCCTCCCCTCATATGGGCCTTACCCACCCTCATTCCCCCATACCCCATCCCCTACAACCCCCCTCCCCTCATATGGGCCTTACCCACCCTCATTCCCCCATACCCCATCCCCTACGACCCCCCTCCCCTCATATGGGCCTTACCCACCCTCATGCCCCCATACCCCATCCCCTACGAGCCCCTCCCCTCATATGGGCCTTACCCACCCTCATTCCCCCATACCCCATCCCCTACAACCCCCCTCCCCTCATATGGGCCTTACCCACCCTCATTCCCCCATACCCCATCCCCTACAACCCCCCTCCCCTCATATGGGCCTTACCCACCCTCATTCCCCCATACCCCATCCCCTACAACCCCCCTCCCCTCATATGGGCCTTACCCACCCTCATTCCCCCATACCCATCCCCTACAACCCCCCTCCCCTCATATGGGCCTTACCCACCCTCATTCCCCCATACCCCATCCCCTACAACCCCCCTCCCCTCATATGGGCCTTACCCACCCTCATTCCCCCATACCCCATCCCCTACAACCCCCCTCCCCTCATATGGGCCTTACCCACCCTCATTCCCCCATACCCCATCCCCTACAACCCCCCTCCCCTCATATGGGCCTTACCCACCCTCATTCCCCCATACCCCATCCCCTACAACCCCCCTCCCCTCATATGGGCCTTACCCACCCTCATTCCCCCATACCCCATCCCCTACAACCCCCCTCCCCTCATATGGGCCTTACCCACCCTCATTCCCCCATACCCCATCCCCTACAACCCCCCTCCCCTCATATGGGCCTACCCACCCTCATTCCCCCATACCCCATCCCCTACAACCCCCCTCCCCTCATATGGGCCTTACCCACCCTCATTCCCCCATACCCCATCCCCGCGTAAAACGTGCTGCGCTTCGCTGATCCTCTCGCGGAAACGTCCGAAAGCCGTTTTTTAGGCTCCCCACGCTAGGCGACGCTCGTTGGGTCGCGCCTCAGAAGCGACACTAACGAGGTGCGCATGGAAGCGCGCGACCGAGCGCTCGACCGCTGTCCGGAACCCCCCGCTTTTTCAAAGCTCCCTGTTTCCGAAACTCCACAGAAAAGTTTCGCATTTTATGACAGGCTGAGTGAAAAACTAACCTCGGTTTCATCACTAAACAGTTGGCCAAACAATCTTGTTATTCTGAGTTTTCACCCTAACCTTACACAGTTGATAAATGGCGAGTGGCGCCACCTGTTGTCTTGGAGTGTAATGACGTGTAGTTGTCTTGAATAAGTGAGTGATAAGTGTAAATGGCCTGGCTGTTCAGACGCTGATGTGTCGCTCGCTTCAGGAAGCACAGGGTGTGCTTCGTCTGGATCTGCCACCATGCTGCTTATTACATCACAGCCAGTGCAGAGAACCATTCAAACTGGAATCACATGATTTGTGCCAGCCAATCAGCTGCTTCACAGCTGCTGCACTGTTGGTCAGGCCTCATTGCAGGTGATGATTATAGTCTTTTACAGAAGTTTTTGCCTGTTGTTCAGAGAGGCAAGACCGGCTTTTTTGAATGTATTGGAAGCCATGCTTGTTCGGCACAAACTCGATCTGGCCGGGGTTTTGGAGCGCGCCCTTGAAGCAGAGGGAGAGGCACAGGCCACACCCCTCTAACCGAACCCCGCTGTGTGCCAAAATATCAGAGGAGGAGAAGAACACTCCACCAACCGCAGGCGAAGATGAAAAGCTGTGGAAAGAAAGAGTAAAAGATAAAACATTAATATTTGATACTGCTGGGCTCCAGCAAAGGGAAAAACTAGTTTTCCCTGCAGAGGGAGAATCACTTTGGGGAGTTAAACAAAATGCAACGCCGTGTTTCTTTTAAAGAAATTTTAATCAGGAACACAGACAGTGTTGATTAGAAGGCTGGCCTGAGGGCCCCACGAGGCAGAAAAGTGCAGTCAGTGTGTAGCAGGGAGTTTATCTATAAAAGTGCAGTCAGTGTGTAGCAGGGAGTTTATATATAAAAGTGCAGTCAGTGTGTAGCAGGGAGTTTATCTATAAAAGTGCAGTCAGTGTGTAGCAGGGAGTTTATCTATACAAGTGCAGTCAGTGTGTAGCAGGGAGTTTATATATAAAAGTGCAGTCAGTGTGTAGCAGGGAGTTTATCTATAAAAGTGCAGTCAGTGTGTAGCAGGGAGTTTATCTATACAAGTGTCAGTTTATATATAAAAGTGCAGTCAGTGTGTAGCAGGGAGTTTATATATAAAAGTGCAGTCAGTGTGTAGCAGGGAGTTTATCTATAAAAGTGCAGTCAGTGTGTAGCAGGGAGTTTATGTAAAAGTGCAGTCAGTGTGTAGAAGGGAGTTTATATGGATAAAAGTGCAGTCAGTGTGTTGCATGTAGTTTATATTGAAAAGCGCACTCTTCAGATTATGTATAAAGGCTACTGAAAGGCACAGTTCTCTGTGTGCAGCAGAGAGTTTAGATGGCTTTGTCCTCTGACCCTGAAATATGGTGGTTAGATGGCTGAAGTAATCAGTTGTGCTCTTGAAATATTGGTCTTGACTGAAAAAAAATATTTTCCCATTTTAGAATTGCCTTGCTTCGTGTGAAACTTTCTTCCACAGTGCACTGGGGCAGTGATGGGCCTATAGCTCCCACAGTGCACTGGGGCAGTGATGGGCCTGTAGCTCCCACAGTGCACTGGGGCAGTGATGGGCCTATAGCTCCCACAGTGCACTGGGGCAGTGATGGGCCTCTAGCTCCCACAGTGCACTGGGGCAGTGATGGGCCTATAGCTCCCACAGTGCACTGGGGCAGTGATGGGCCTCTAGCTCCCACAGTGCGCTGGGACAGTGATGGGCCTCTAGCTCCCACAGTGCAC
>CM045895.1:6990917-7080917 GCA_025169545.1 Anguilla japonica | reverse complement strand
AACTATTTGTGCCATTTCGCATAATTTCCTCTCACGTTGACCGCGTCGGTGCATTCTGGGAGATTTCGGAAGTCAGACTGCTGACAGCAGTCGAAAGGGCAGGTGTTTGTGCTTCCTCCATGCACACGGTAATGGAGTAATTGATATTTGTGAGTTTAAGACTGAAGTACCCGCCCCCGGTCCTGCGTGGGCGATGGGGCTGGAGTTCTTCCTCGGTGCAGAGGGGGGGGGGCGGCGGGGTCTGTGGGCCGGGAGCGGCCTCCGCGGTGCAGGGAGGCCGTCGCGTTCATGGGAGGAATATCAAGTTGCCCTGGCGGAGTCCTGCGGGGATGCTGGGATGCGGCGCTTCCAGCTGGCGGGAGTCTAGTGGGGCGCTGCGATTGGCTGGCCGATATAGAGCAGGACTCTGTTTTGTATCACCTGACTCTCAACTCGCTGCTATCACTCTCCGCTTGAGAAACAGAGCACCTCTCCCCATCTCTCTCTCTTTCTCTCTCTCTACTTTCTCTGCCTCTTTCTCTCTCTCTGCTCGCTCTCTGCCCCCTCTCTCTCTGTCTCTCTCTCTCTCTCTCTCTCTCTCTCAAATTCAAATTCAAATGCTTTATTGGCATGACATATATAAAAATACATATTGTCGAAGCGTAGTGATCACAGTAAGAATATATAGTTAAAAAAAACAAGCAGCAACAGCAATAACAGCATAAATGACAGGAACATAATACATATTATCTATTAAGTTAACTGAATTAAATTAATTGAAAAAAAAAGTATTTTCTCAATAAGAGTATTATATATATACACACACACATATACATATATATACACATATATGTACATACATACATACACACACACTCTCTCTGTCTCTCTCTGTCACTTTCTCTCTCTCTGCTTGCTCTCTGTCCCCCTCTCTCTGTCTCTCTCTGTCTCTCTCTCTGTCTCCCTCCTCCCCGATTTGAGGCCAGGAGTATCTTCTCCTCTTGTGAGGAAGTAGGGCTGACGGCTACAAGGTCTTCTAATATGCGTTAAGAATTCCTTTCCTTTATTACTGTGAGAATCTGACAGCGCGTTCCAGGGGCTTTGGCTCAGGCTGCTTCAGAGCGAGAGCTGGGCTTAGACTGAGTTTTTTTTTTTTTTTTTTTTTTTTTTTTTTTTTTTTTCACTCTTTGAAGTGCCATTTCAGGCCTGTCGGAGGAGACGCGCTATAGCCCCCCGCGCACCTTAGCCCCCGCCCCCGCGCGCTATAGCCCCCCGTGCTATAGCCCCCCGCCCCCGCGTAGCCCCCGCCCCCGGACGGCCTGCCCTTCCCTCCTCTGTCTGACAGCTCTTGCAGAGGAGGTGCAGAGGAGGTGAAGGCGACAGGAGCAGGGCAGCAGGTGGCTGCTTTGCCCAGGCTAGGCTAAGCTAGACTAAAGCGCTCCCTTCCAGGTCCAAACGTGACCCCCCCCCCCCCCCCCCCCCCCCCTCCCGCGCAACTCCAGCCCGGCTTCATGGTCGCCTTTGCGGTCTTCACCAGCAGAGGGCGCCGCCACAAGTGTCCCAGTACTGTGTGTAGGCGCAATACAGAATAATAAATACTGTGTAACAGGCATGCGGTCTGATTAATAGATGCAAGTTTAACAGTACTATTGTGAAATTATGTAGAAATAAGAGTATGTTTAATGAGAATGTGACCCCCCCTTTAGTGGGCATGCTCCCCCCCCCCCCCCACCCCACCAGTCCCTAGCTCTGTAATTAAAAAGACCAGTGTGCTGCTGCTGCTGCTGCCTTAATGAAGCCCTTAAACATGAGTGTCTGACAATGAGATGTGGTCAGTCACACCCCCTGGCTCCTGACCCCAGTGCACTCTGGGAGTTTCGGGAGGTAAGACTCCGCCTCTCGTCTCTCCTCCCCAGGCTCTCATTAGGGGGGCCAGCAGATACATATATACCACTTTAATATGGGATTAGCCTGGCCTCTCTCTCTCTATTACTCTCTCTCTCTCTCTATCGCTCTCCCACTCTCTCTCTACCGCTCCCTCTCTCACGCTCTCTATCGCCTATCGCTCTATTGCTCTCTCTTTCTCTACTTCTCTCTCTCTCTTTGTCTCTCTCTCACTCTCTGTCACTCTCCCACTCTCTCTCTCTCTCTCTCTCTCTCTATCACTCTCCTGCTCGCTCTCTCTAGCGCTCTGCCTGACACTCTTTCCCTCTAAGTTTGGGTTAATATACATTAAATATAGGCAGTAACTATGCACAAAGCATACTCCTGATATGAAAACCAGGTGTTTTTACTTGTTAGCATAAACGACAAACCAATTAACATAAGTCTCTCCTACCTCTCCCTATTAGAAAGCTGCAAATTAACACACACACGCACACGCATGTGTACATGCACACACGCACACCCACACACACACGCACACACACACACACACACATATCCTTGAACTGTCTGTTTGTGATGATGAAAATGAATCGATAAAAACACAGGATATGATGTGCAGTTTTGTGACAGTGTTGAAATGCCTGGTCCAGTTCTGTCTTCGCTCCCCTTTCTGTTAGCAAATGTTAGCTTTGGTTTTTTAATAAGTCTCCCACACTCATATTTCCTCCTACCAGGTCACCAGTAAAGTGTGTAGACTTTCTGTCCCAGTAACATCACCCCCTCATACATAGAGATGGGGCGGTTAATAATTAATGTGTTCAATTTGGGTTGTGACTCTTTTGCAGACTATTTAAATACAGCTGCACAGTGATCCATGAGTTTTTTTCTACGCCCACTCGTCTCTCCATTCTTGCCGGGGAGACACAGAGATGAAGAGTGTGTGTGTGTGTGTGTGTGTGTGTGTGTGTGTGTGTGTGTGTGTGTGTTTGTGTGTGTGTGTGTGGGTGGGTGTGTGCGTTTGTGTGATTGCGTGTGTGTGTGATTGCATGTGTGTGTATAGTGTGAGTGTGTGTGTGTGTGTGCATTTGTGTGTGTGTGTGTGTGCGTTTGCATGTGTGTGTGTGTGTGAGAGATTGTGCCTGTGTGTGTATTTGTGTGCGTGTCTGTGGGTGTGAGAGTGTGTGTGTGTGAGAGTTTGTGCGTGCGTGTGTGTGTGTGTTAGTGTGTGCTTGTGTGGTCTGTATGTGTGTGTGCGTGTGTGTGCGTGTGTGTGTGTGTGTGTGTGTGCGTGTGTGTGCGGTCTGTACTGTACGTGACCTTCAGGTAGACGCACACGCGCTCAGTTATAATTACAGTAAAGCCGCTCGGGTCACATAGCCCGCGCTCTGACAGATGTGTCATGTGACACGGGACAGACTGTCGCCGAAGCCATGCTGTCAGGCAGGCCTGGGCAGGCTCTGAATATTCATGAGGATATGCTTGCGCCTGCTGCTGTCTCACCCTGAGCCCTGGAACCAGCTGGGATGAGCCTGCTTTCCACTGCCTGTAATAACCCTAATGACATCACCGACTGCCAGCCAGATCCCCCATTACGGCTCTACCAGAGTCCCACCTCACACTCTCCTGCTTTATATATGAGAGAGAGAGGGGGAGGGAGGAGAGGGGGAGAGGGGGGGAGAGAGAACCATCCGCCACGAGTCCCACCTCACACTCTCCTGCTTTATATATGAGAGAGAGGGAGAGGGGGGAGAGAGGGAAGGAGAGAGGGAGGCAGAGAGGGAGGAGAGAGAGAGGGAGAGGGAGAGATTTTATACAAGTTATTCAATAAACAGATGGGTAAATGGTGCATGGGTGTGTGTGTGTGTGTGTGTCTGTGAAAGTGTGAACAGGGGCTTTTGTCGCCTTCTGATGTAGTGGCCTTGTTGGGTTATTGAGTGAGGGTTGAAATGCTGTTTACAGGAAAGGCTTGTTTTGGGACTATTTTTCATACAGCACACACAGGTCTCTCCCGGACTATAATTAGGCGCTCGAACCTGTCCTGCCCTTGGGCCCTCACTACTTCAACACTACATTCACACTTTTCACCCCTCGGTAATGAAGACCACAGTCCTTACGTCGCGAGGACAGAAGAACACATGACGCGTCACGCCGAGGCTCAATCTTCACCATTTTAAATAAGTCGTCTGCGCGTATGTGGGTCACTATCCTCAGCAAACGGAGCAGTTCATGCGTCTTTCCTCATAACTTTTACATTTCACACCAGGAACCACTTCTGTTGCCCTTTTTTTGCCTGTACAGTAGCTTCAGTATCTTTCTTCTCGTTCCAGAAAAACGTTGTGAGTTTGTTTTGTATTTCCTTTTGCGATATAAATGATCCTCAGTTTGGGTTGGATAGTACATTTAGCACACTTAGTCTGTTGTGACAGATATCCAAAACCAACATTAAACCTAGCGTGCGAGATGCAGGTTTAATGTACATTTTAGTATATCACTGGAGTGTCCTGCATGTGAGCTATACTTGAGTATGGGTCACTCAGGACAAACAAAGACATTGCTGTCCTTTTTCTCTGAAAGGTTTTGAACTACCGGAAAGGGAGAATAAGGGTAAGAATGTTCTGGAACAGAAAGGGGTGAAACATAAAAGCATGGAGGTATAACTCTGCTGAAGGACTACAGCTGTAGATAGCCGTATGTATAGCCTAGTCCTCTTGAAATATTTGTAGTTTTTTTTTTTTTTTTACGTGCAAGCTTTCTTTGTTTTGCAAATTCTACCAGTTTGCGTTCATATTATCAGTACAAAATGGATTTATTTTGAAATCAGTTTCTTTGTTTGTACTGCTTGGTCGTTAACCGATTTAGCTAGCCGGGAAGCCAGCGCTACCAGTCTGCCAGCACAGGAGTCACTGGGGGTGATCCCCGTATCAGTGCAGTTACTGCTGAAATGTGCGCTAGCCGGGCTAGGAAAGGAGATGACACAGTGCGAGCAGGTATTGCACCAGGTATCGCACACCACAAACTCTCCTGGACACAACATGGATTCTTATTTCCTTTAGTCCCCTTTGTTTGGTGCCCCTCAAACCAAAAGACTCCCCAGGCGACTGCCCGTGTTGCCTATGCCTAGAATTGGCCCTGTGTGGGATAATGCGTAGGTTCCTTCTCAAATTTGGAAAGGGATACTTCGGCCATTTTGACTTAGTTTGTTTCAGGACTATGTGAACGTGGCCATTTTTGTATATTAAAGTGAATATAGAATAAAGATCTACTGGGGAAATGTATCTAAAGTAAGCATGGGCAAGCAGGAATGATGAATTCTGGGATTGAAATTAATGTAAACTTTAACCCCTGGTCTCGGAGCCTGTTAAATTAGAACGCTTGTAATAGGAAAGGGGATCTTTTTATGCTGTGATGATAGGCAGAAATGATGATATAAAAATTCTCCTCGTGACAATATGTGGTTCGCTCATGTAGATGATTTTCTTGTTCAGAAATTAAACAAACAGCACGGCTCCCTCCATTAAGAAGATGAGTCAGTCTAATCTCTGTTTTCATTACTGTTTCCGTATGGAGCTCGGCTGTGCATGTAAGCAGTTTGAACATTTCAGGAAACGCATCTCATTTCGAGTTTTAGTCGGACTTCTCCTTTACTGCCTTACAATTCTGTATGTGTGCCACAATACATAAATAAATAAAAAGGACATTGATCTTTTTAAAACTGCCTTTCCTGAATAATTAGTCTGTAATTGCCACATAAAAAGATTGTTCTCTTCTTATGATCCCATTTCTTGCAAGTATTTGGAATTGACAAGAGATTTATGTGGAGACACAACCCCATCTTTTTCCCCCAGTATAAAATTAGAACACTTGTATCATTGCAAGGGCTGTTTGCTGGGTCAAGGTTACGGAGTGGATCTAGACAGCACAGTGTTTTTTTATGGTTTGGGGGGGGGGGGGTTTGCTAGGAGATGTTCACACAGATTTCCATTCTGTCAGTGTAAGACAATCGCAGGCAGCTCCTTAATAATTAAGCTCTGCTGGGCAATCAATTGTATAAATAATTCACTGGCGCGTTTGCAAGAGGGCCAGTGTGGTTTTAGTCTACCAGTTGGATTGCATCCACCTTAGAGTGGTCGGAAGATAATGTATTAATCGAACGCATTGTGCACCATTAGTTCATGTCTGTGTGGAGTTCTGGCAAAGGGAAGTGCACTACAGTGTAAATGGATCACCCTGCCATTGTGATGCTTTACAGACAAAATAAACAGCATTTCCACATCATCACTGAAAGTTTGCAGACAAAATAAACAGCATTTCCACAGCATCACTGAAAGTTTGCAAACAAAATAAACAGCATTTCCACAGCATCTCTGAAAGTTTGCAAACAAAATAAACAGCATTTCCACAGCATCACTTAAAGTTTCCAGACAAAATAAACAACATTTCTACAACATCTCTGAAACTTTGCAGACAAAAAACAGCATTTACATAGCATCTCTGAAACTGTGCAGACAATTAAATAGCATTTCCACAAAGCGTGTGTGTGTGTGTGTGTGTGTGTGTGTGCACGCTTGTGTGCATGCCTATGTGCGTGCATGTGTGTGTGTGTATGTGTGTGTGTGTGCACGCCTGTGTGTGTACTGGTGTGTGCATGTGTGTGTGTGCACGCCTGTGTGTGTGCTTGTGTGTGTGTGTGCATGCCTGTGTGTGTGCTGGTGTGTGTGTGTGCATGCCTGCCTGTGTGCGCTTGTGTGTGTGTGCACGCCTGTGTGCGTACTGGTGTGTGCACACCTGTGTGCATGCCTGTGTGCGTGCATGTGTGTGTGTGTGCATGCCTGCCTGTGTGTGCATGTGTGTGTGCGTGCATGCCTGCCTGTGCGTGCATGTGTTGTGTGCGTGCATGCCTGCCTATGTGTGCATGTGTGTGTGCGTGCATGCCTGCCTGTGCGTGCATGTGTTTGTGCGTGCATGCCTGCCTGTGTGTGTATGTGTGTGTGCGTGCATGCCTGCCTGTGCGTGCATGTGTTGTGCGTGCATGCCTGCCTGTGTGTGCATGTGTGTGTGCGTGCATGCCTGCCTGTGTGTGCATGTGTGTGTGCGTGCATGCCTGCCTGTGTGTGCATGTGTGTGTGCGTGCATGCCTGCGCGTGCATGTGTGTGTGCGTGCATGCCTGCCTGTGCGTGCGTGTGTGTGTGCGTGCATGCCTGCCTGTGCGTGCATGTGTGTGTGCGTGCATGCCTGCCTGTGTGTGCGTGTCTGTGTGCGTGCATGTGTGTGTGTGTGCAAGCCTGTGTGTGCATGTGTGTGTGCGTGCATGCCTGCCTGTGCGTGCATGTGTGTGTGCGTGCATGCCTGCCTGTGCGTGTGTGTGTGTGTGTGTGCGTGAGTCCTGCAGTTACTGTGAGGGAGTGCTTGCTGTCTGTCTGTGTGATGGTGCTGGGGGCCCCGGCTAAACATCCTGCCCTCGGGCTCCTGTGCCATTAAGCCGCGTTAAACATCTCACTGACGCCAGCGCTCGCAGTCTTCAAACGGGGGGGGAGCGCGGGACCCTAGGAGCTCTTTTCGGGCGCCCGAGCGGACGTTTCGAGACGGAGATTGATGGAGCGGGTCCCCCAGCCTGGCAGAGGTGAGGGGATTAACACTTCGACTTGGAAACCTGACAAATGGACTGATCAGGTGCTTTAGCGGCTCGGGCTCGCGGCGTCAATATTTAAGCCGTAATTTTCACGGGCTGATTGATTGTAATCACTTTTGTTTGTGGTTGATGGCTCGCACTAGATTAAAGTGCAAAGATCCTGAAAATTCACAGGATGCAAATGCGTTATTTGAACAGAGTGGTCTCTGAAATTGTAATTCAGTGAAGCTCGATACAATTTCAAATCATTCCGTAACCATTATACAAATGATTGTTTGAAGATCACTTATTTCAACATGATGAAATGGCCAAAATGTTTTTTTTTTTTTTTTAAATACCTAGTTTAACTTTGAGATTATTCTGTTACATATATTTTCACTCTGTGTTAAGTGCTGTATTTGATTGAATGCATGTGTGTGAGTGTGTGTGTGCACATATGTGTGTGTTTGTCTTTGCGTGCATGTGCATGTGAGTGCATGTGAGTGTGTGTGTGAATGCGCGGGTGTGTTTGCACGTGCATATGAACACGCATGCATGTGTGCGTGTGTGTATGTGTGCATGTGTGTGTGTGCGAGCATGCATATGTGTGTGTGTGTGGGTGCGCGGATGCGTGTGTGTGTAGGTGTGCATGTGTGTGCGTGTGCGAGTATGCATGCATGTGTGTGCTTGTGCATGTGTGTGTGTGTGTGCACGCCTGCGTGTGCGCGTGTGTGTATATGTTTGTACTGGTACACGTCAGGCTTTCTGACACTTTGGAGAATAGAGTAGAATGGTCTTTATTTATACCCTGTCATAAGCAGAGGAAACAGACCTTTATAGTCTCATAGTGGACCATGTTTTACTGCCTGTACGACTATTTTTCCACTGTAATCAATTTTTTAAGGGCTGGAAAAAAAATTGCATGACACGCATTTTGTAGCAGCTAATCATTTTTATTAGTAAATTTTTATGATCCAAAGTGCTGCGTAGAAACATTTCTCATCTGTACCCAGACTGAACAGGAGAAAAAGCCTTTATTGGGGAGTGTGAAGGCATTCTTGCATCCTGGCTGTCCAACAGACACACGCTTAGGGTAACCTCACAGGAAAGAGTCAACTGCTGTGTCCCCTCCAAACCCACTCTCTCTCTTCAAACCCACTGTCTCTCTCTCCAAACTCATACTCTCTCTCCAAACCTGCTGTCTCTCTCTCCAAACCAGCTCTGTCTCCAAACCTACTGTCTCTCTCTCCAAACTGACTGTCTCTCTCCAAACCAGGTCTCTCTCCAAAACCTCTCTCTCCACACCAGCTCTGCCTCCAAACCCACTGTCTCTCTCTCCAAACCAGCTCTGCCTCCAAACCCACTGTCTCTCTCTCCAAACCAGCTCTGCCTCCAAACCCACTGTCTCTCTCTCCAAACCAGCTCTGCCTCCAAACCCACTGTCTCTCTCCAAACCAGGTCTCTCTCCAAAACCTCTCTCTCCACACCAGCTCTGCCTCCAAACCCACTGTCTCTCTCTCCAAACCAGCTCTGCCTCCAAACCCACTGTCTCTCTCTCCAAACCCCTCCTGCCCCCAAACCCAGTGTCTCTCTCTCCAAACCCACTGTCTCTCTCTCAAACCTGCTCTCTCTCTCCTAACTCACTGTCTCTCTCCAAACCAGGTCTATCTCCAAACCCTCTCTCTCCAAACCCCTCCTGCCCCCAAACCCACTCTCTGTCTCCTGTTTCTCTGAGGCTGGGAGGATAATTGAGTTCCTGAGAGACACTGTGCCACAATACTGCAGAACACTGCATGACATGGGGCCAAATGGGTTGTGGGAACTCATAGATCTTTTTTTCACCTGGATGAACACCATCTCATTGGGAAAAAAACCTCTCATAATTTGATTTATTCTCTACACAAATAACCTGTCTGTTACAGAGCATAGAAATTAATGGCTGCAGAGTATATTCACTTCAGTCCCATGATTTCATTTCAAATGGAATCAGAGGGGTGTATTGGGGCTTGGGACATGTTCCCCGAACATTCATGGTGATATAATGTGTGTGTGTGTGTGTGTGTGTGTGTGTGTGCCTGTCTGTGTGTATTTTGTTTCTGTGTCTGTATGTATGCGTGTGTGTGTGTGTGTGTATCTGTGTCTATGTCTATGTGTGTCTGTGTATGTGTGCGTGCGTGCCTGTGTGTGTTTGTGTGTCTGCGTACGTGTGCCCGTGCGTGCATGCGTGTGTGTGCTTGCGTGCGTGTGCTTGCGTGCATGTGTGTACTGTATGTGCGTGCATGCGTGTGCTTGCCTGTTTGTGTGCATATAAATTGTGCAACAGGAATAATTGGTATGAAAAAAGCCATTCGCCTTTGCGCTCATTCAGTGTGTGTGCTTAAACCCTTTCTCAATAAAAGAAGTTGTCATGATATTGCATCATTAGTTGTTTACTGAAAAATATATTTTATTCTGAATAAAGAGAAATCATCTCTCACTGAATAAACAGTGGAAAAAAAAAAATCTCTTAGTCAAATAAAATGCAATTTCCCTCTGTTCACCACAGTGGATAGGCCCATTTGGATAGTTGATGATGCATTAATTGGCTTTAGCTTGCAGTGCAGAAAAATGCATTTAACGAGACAATCAAACAACAATTTTGTTCATTTCAAGCGCATCTTTAGGCCTATTTAATTTTGTCAAGATTTAAAAAAGCCTATTTATATTTGGCAAAAAGTAACATTAGGGCTTTGATAGATGAGCACCAGCTTATTTAGGCTACAGTGTGTCCTTTCATTTGCTGTGATACTTGATGACACGGAAGTGAGCAGCAGCTGACTTGAAATTTAAGGCATTTCTCGAAACGCTGGCACAGTGAGGATTCAGACGTTCGGAAAACAGCGTCTTTGTGGCGCACGGAAGCGTTCGATCGGCAGTAGCGCGCGAAGACTTTGAAGACTTCGTTTTTACCGGGGCTGTGCAGAAGCTGGATTAGTATGCTGAGATCTGTAAACGGCTCAGGCAGGATGGCCGTGCACAGGTTCTGCGTGCCACCTTTTCAATTAGCGAGGTCAATAGAGAGGCAGCTTGGGACTGAGGGAGTCATTAGGCTGATGGTCCACTGTTTGTGTGTGTTTGTGTGTGTGTGTGTGTGTGTGTATGTGTGTGTGTGTGTGTGTGTGTGTGTGTGTTTTGCGTGTGTTTTGCGTGTGCGCATGCTGTGGACTGATGATCACGACTGTTCTCACACGTTTCTGTAACACACCTGTAACATCTCTCCCCAACACTCACATTTGTTGCCTCTGAATAACCATGATTACCGCCTATTAAGGAGTCATGTTCATACCAACAGTGAGAGTGCTGTCTTTCATACCTATTAAAGAATAATAATATTATGTTCATACCAACTCTGAGAGTGCTATCTTTCATAGCTATTAAAGAATAATACTATGATCATACCAACTGTGAGAGTGCTATCTTTCATACCTATGAAAAGCATACTCTGCAGAATTTTTAGTCTTGCTATTGTCCTGTGTTGACAATCAAAGAAGTCTCCTCCCTGTCCTGAACCCTGCCCCCTCACTCTGTGTGTGGACTACAGGTTGTTACTTACGGGTACAACAGAAAACATGTTAATTCCACGTTGCTTTTCGTCCCCTTTGTGAACTTCGTCGAAAGACAAAGACAGATTGCCAGTGCATCATAGATATGACTGAGTATGGTTATTTATAATATTTTCAAGGTAAAAATCCTGCATAGTATGCTTTTAAAGAGTAATACTATGTTTATAACAACAGTGAGAGTGCTATCTTTCATATCTATTAAAGAGTAATACTATGTTTATAACAACAGTGAGAGTTCTATCTTTCATACCTATTAAAGAATAATACTGTGTTTATACCAATAGTGAGGGTGCTATCTTTTGTCTTCCTTTCTATTTTATTTAGATTGTCTTCTGGATTTTAATGATAACTCCTGCACATTAGTACATTGAGAATGTATTGAACAACCCTGTATAATGCAACATATTTTAAAGCCTCAGACTCAACTTATTTATGGATAATACATAAATATAAATCTTCACACCCTGTTTTGTTAATTTTGTATTTTCTTGGCAAATATTTAAAGCATTTGATGTTTTTACGCCCCCCACCTCTGTCTGTCTGTCTCTCTCTCCCTCCTTTTCCTCTCTCCTTACCGCTCTCCATCTCCCACTCTCCTTCCTTTCCTCTCTCCCCTCTCCTTCCTTCCTCTCCCTTTCCTTCTCTCTCCCTCTCATTCTCTCTCTCTCTCTCTTCTTCTTCTTCTTCTTCTCTCTTCTTCCCTCTCTCTCCCCTCTCTCTCTCTACCACAACCCCCCCCCCCCCCCCCTGCCTGTAATGGATGTGCTACAGGAAGAGGTTTTTTTGTGGATCTGGTCTCTGAGGTTAAAGGGTGTAATTGGAGTGGAAACGGCGGAATTAGCCGGGGCTGACTGAGCTGAGCGGAGTGTGGGAGGCGCTAGCGCCGCTGTCTGCTAGCCCTTTGCGTTCCAGGCTTAATTCAGAGCGCTCCGGCGAGCCTCTTCAGTGTGAAGTGTGAGGCGCAAGCGTGTGCCCGCGTCTGCGCGCGCGCGCGTGTGTGTGTGTGTGTGTGTGTTTGGCACAAAAATCCCCCCTCCCCCCCCCCCCCCCCCCCCCACTGCCTGTGTTTTTCAAGTCCTGTCTGAACAGATTGGATGTGTTGGCTTTGGACCTGAGTAAAAACTTCTCCTGATGCTGTCTGTCATTGGACGGAATACCAGTGCCCACAAAGAGTCTGTTGGATTTTTTTTTTTTTTTTTTTGCTCAAATGTCAAAAAATAATTGAGATGATGGCTGGGATTCAATTATTATTTGCCATTCGCGCTGACCAATGATTAAAAGCCAGGATAACTTTTGATTTCTTCACAAACATAGTTCGGCAACTATAAAAGTCCCCAGTCTGAGTGTGTGAAGAAAATATTTTTACTTGCAAGTCAAAATTAAGGACAAATGCAGATTGAATTCAGACAAAAGGTAAGGACAATTTTAAATTGAATACAGGCCAAGGTTCCTATGACTTGAACCTTGGCCTGTATTCAATCTAAAACTGTCCTTAATTTTTGACAGAAATAATATCAGTTTTTTTTTTATTTTTAAAAGGTTGTTATCTCCGGGTACAGTATGTATTACAACCCGTTTCCAAACTGATAATATATAAAGAATGAAAAAAAAAAAAAACAAAAAAAAAAAAAAAAAAAAAAAAAAACTGTTATACCTCCACAGGCTAATATCTTAATTAAAGTGGTTTCTGTTATTATTCATATTACTCGTGCCTATTGGACTGGATATAATGGGTTCCACTCCGAGGCCTGTTTTCCCCCCGATTGCTCGCGAATGCCACGGGGAGGGAAAGAGTAAAGACGCACGGCCGCGGCGGCATTAATTAAATCTCGGAGAATGACAGTGAATTTAACGTAACTCGACTGAAAAGACGCCAAACGAAAGCGCTAACGTCTGCTTTTCAACCGCTTATCGCGCGTCGATCTTCCTTCCCGTCGAGCGGCCGGGAGTCGCTCGTCGGCGCGGATGGGCTTCTGTTAACGGATCGGCCGGTCGGGTTACAGGGGCCCTCCATTTTAAATGCGCCTTCAGTCTGGCGGGGGATTAAAGCCCAGTGCTAAATTACACGCTGCTCCTGCCCGTGCTATACTGTAAAACCAAGTGTGATGACGCTGTAATGTAATGTAGCAATGCGCTAAGGTAATGTAACCGTGTTGTAATGTAACGTAGCACTGTCACAACGTAATGTAACAATGAAGTGTACTTTTAAATAATGGTTACCAAACCAAGTGTGATAACACTGTAATCAATGTAGCAATATTCTAAAGTAATGTAAATGGTAAATGGACTGCATTTATATAGCGCTTTTATCCAAAGCGCTTTACAATTGATGCCTCTCAGGGGTTAGGTGTCTTGCTCAGGGACACTTCGACACGCCCAGGGTGGGGATCGAACCGGCAACCCTCCAACTGCCAGACGTTCTTACCTCCTGAGCTATGTGGCCCCGTTTACCGGCATAGCCGTGTCGTAATGTAACGTAACACTGTCCCAACGTAATGTAACGATAAAGTGCACTCCTTACCCAGGCCTTACCCATTCCCCAAGCAAGCACAAACTTAAAAACACCACCCCCCCCCAAAAAAAAAACAAAAAACAAGAACCCCTGTCCCTCACAGAGAGAAATATAATTTTCAGTGCTTTTAACCGACGAGAACACCACATGGAAATTTTGGCCGGTAAACGGTGTGTTGACAGTGCGCCCGGAGAAACGCGCGCTCTAAAAAGCCTCCTGTTACGTTAGCGGTGCGCTGCAGGCCCGTGGGCTGCTCGCCGAGCGAGCGCGCGCGTCTCTGCCGCGCGTCGGACACAAAAAAACTCTTGCTTTCCCGCCGCCGCCGGCGGCTTATCAATAATGGATCAAATTGGTCGGCAGCATTAATTAGACAAGATGAAGAGCTCCTGCTGTTTTTTTTGTTTTTTTTGTCTTGTTTGTGGAGCCGCGCGGGGGAAAAATCGGAACGCGGGCTGGCTTCGCGCTAACGGTTTAGCGCTAACGGTTTAGCGCTTCTTGTGGAAATCGAATGTGAAAACGTGTCCGCGGCGGCGCGCGATGCACGCCTCCCCGTGTTTCCCGGAGGTGAGCGGAACGTACGGACGAGGCAAATTAAAACGGGGCTTAATCATCGCCAGACGGCGCCTGGCCCCGAGTTCCTGAGCTCGAGCCCGTGTGCGCTAATAGCCCCCCCCCCCACTCCCTCCCGCTAGACTGAGCCACAGATTGAAAAGACGCGAGCCGGACCGGTCTGGTCCGGTCTGGTCTGAGGTGCTGGAGCGGTGGCTGAAGGCTGCCGGTGGTCGGGGGGGCATTATAAAACGGACTGCCATTTAAACTCAAGTCAGCTCCGGCTGTGTGGTCCATTCACTCCTTTTAATGATGGAATCCACTGCAAGGTCACGACATAATGCATTTTCTTTTAATTGCAAAAAAAAAGGAAGAAAGAGAGAGAGAGAGAGAGAGAGAGAGGGAGAGAGGGGGAAAAAAGCACGCTTTTGTGTTCTAATACTTCATCACATTTGATATTCAGTGAGTCATAATTAAATATCTTAAGCACCGAGTCCTTGGCTGAGGCGGTTTTGCAAATTTAATCAATCTGAAGGCAAATATTTCATCCTGAGAAAATATGGGAGCGAGACTTGAAAGCAGGGCGACTTTATTCTGCTAATAACCCCGGACTTTTATTTTGGCTAAATAAAGATGCTTAACTCCGATCATGTAGATTGTGTTGCGCGCTTTTGTGAGTTCAACAGTGGCCGCAATTATCTGTAACAAAGGCAGGCTTTGATTGATATTTTTAAAACAGCCCTGAACGGTTATGGAACAGGAAAAATGTAGACGCGCGTACAAATTTGAAAGAAAAAACCGAAGGCGAGCACTTCAAAATAGCCGTTTTATTTCTTCCGAGTCTTTCGTAGCAATTAAAATCTCTACCACAAAGACTAGATTTAATTAGAGGTTTCTTCTTGGTTTTTTAATCTATGGCTCCTGGCGAACATAAAGCTTAATGTGGTGGAAAATCATTATTTAGCAGCGATAAAATAATGATGTTGAGTATGCGGTTTAATCATGTTGACATATGCGGCTCTTCCCCGCGTTCCCTCCAGGCGGATGTTCGTTTGAGGAGCACTACAGCAGCTGCGGCTACGGCGTTGCTCTGGGTACCACCGGATTCGCCTGGGAGCAGGTCAACACCTGGGAGAGGCCCAGCATGGACGCCGCCGTGCCCACAGGTGAGGCCACGCCCCCCCCGCCTCCTCCCCATGTCATGGAATGCCCGGAAGTTTCCGGACTCCCCTGTAAAACGGGTTGGAGCGCTACGGAAACAGCTCCTCCCCTGGTCACAATCCCACTGGATTCACCTCCACTGGTCTGCCTGGCCCCTCCATTATGGCTCTGTTATGCCTCCATTATGACTGTTACACCTCCATTATGGCTCTGTTACACCTCCATTATGGCTCTGTTACACCTCCATTACGGCTCAGTTACACTCCATTATGGCTCAGTTACGCCTCCATTACGGCTCTGTTACGCATCTTCATTATGGCTCTGTTACACTTCCATTACGGTTCTGTTACACCTCCATTACGGCTCAGTTACGCCTCCATTACGGCTCTGTTACGCCTCCATTATGGCTCAGTTACGCATCTGTTACACCCCCCGAACTCACAATGTCCTTCAGTCTTCCCACCTCTCTTTGGCGTGATGCTGACAGCGGGGGGGGAGGGGGGGGGGGGGGGGGGTCTGATTTAATAGCGATCCGAAATCAGAACGTTTGGAATATTTCTTCAAATAAACAACAAACAGAAAAACAAGACCAAATTAAAAAATATGCAAGAAACATCAAAGGCTCACTTCGAGCACAACAAGCAGGCCACTCAGATATGAAAACACTGGGGAAAAAGAGCTCATAAATAAATGAGCGAAATGCCATCTGCCTCCTGATTTATAGGAGCATGATGTGATTGTGTCTAATCAGAGGAGTACGGGGCGCTTGGGGGGGGGGGGGGGGGAGGCGGGCGCTTGGGGGGGACGCTCTCGACGGAGGCTGATTGAGAGGGAGCAGGCGCGGGGCTCAGGTGGCGACGCCGACGCTCTCCCGTAAAGCTCTGTCCGCCTCTGCAGCTGCTCTCAGCGCTGCGCCGGCAAGCGCAAACCTCCAAGCGTCCAGTCTACAGTGCAGTCCCTTTTTACCATGGTGCCTCTCCAAGTCTCCCTATGCAATGCTTACTGTAGCTCTGTGCAACAGTAGCTTAGCGTGTCTGCAGTCCTGTAGCTCTGTGCAATAGTAGCTTAGCATGTCTGCAGTCCTGTAGCTCTGTGCAACAGTAGCTTAGCATGTCTGCAGTCCTGTAGCTCTGTGCAGTAGTAGCTTAGCATGTCTGCAGGCCTGTAGCTGTGTGCAATAGTAGCTTAGCATGTCTGCAGTCCTGTAGCTCTGTGCAATAGTAGCTTAGCGTGTCTGCAGTCCTGTAGCTCTGTGCAGTAGTAGCTTAGCATGTCTGCAGTCCTGTAGCTCTGAGCAATAGTAGCTTAGCGTGTTTGCAGTCCTGTAGCTCTGTGCAATAGTAGCTTAGCATGTCTGCAGTCCTGTAGCAGGGATTCGCTTCCATTCAGCCAGAAGAGCATTTGTGAGGTCAGGCACTGATTGGGCGATTGGGCCTGGCTCGCAGTTGGCTTTCCATAGATCCCAAAGGTGTTGGATGGGGTTCAGGCCAGGGCTCTGTGCAGGCCAGTCAAGTTCTTCCACAACGTTTTTGACAAAACTATTTCTATATGGACCTCGCTGTCTGCCCAGGGGCATTGTCATGCTGAAACAGGAAAAGGCCTTTGCGAAAACTGTTGGGGAAGCACGGAATCATCTAGAATGCGATTGTATGCTGTAGCATTAAGATCTGCCTTCACTGGAACTAAGGGGCCTAGCCAAAACAATGAAAACCAGCCCCAGACCAGGGGTGTCCAGATACTTTTGGCCATATAGTGAAAGTCCTTTAATTATTCACCTGGTTAATTATTAATTATTAAGTTTTTAATCATTTTTTTAAATTAAAAAGCACATCCTTGTAATTCCTGCAACCAGCTGTACGTTTACGTAGAGGTTGCAAAATTCCAGTAAAAAAAAATCCAAATTATTCATTTCGGACCACTTTCTCACTGTCACTCCAGCACAGCTGGTGTGGGCTGTGCTTTTCAGAGTCTAGTTCAAGCGTGTGCACGTGCACAGTAGTTAGATTAGATTGCAGCGTCTCACCCAATCCGCAGTGTCAGCTCCACGTGTTCGCGTGTGCTCGCGCACGGGGGGTTCAGCTTGAGCACTTTGGTCAAGCGGACCGACCTGCAGGGACCAACAGACCCACAGAGTGGTTTATGCTAGCCGCTGGTCACAGCTAAAAAAAAATAAATAAATAAAGGACTTTAAATCAGCAAAAAAACCAGCGAATGTATTTGTCCAAACGTCAACCATCCTGGGAGGTGGCCTTACTGCAATATACTGGAAATGTGGAATTATGTGTGTATAATCCAAATGGTGCTCATGTGTATGTGTATAATCTCATGTTCAAATATTTCACCGCAATGCATTTAAAATGAGTATAGTGAAATAAGTAGCCATAATTTGTATATTTGCCCATATATTTAGAACTATTTTAAAATAATAATATATTGCAGTATATTCAATTTCAGTGAGATATAGTGAACAGCATAGATCTGCTGCGCTGTACTCTGGTCTGTAGTTTAAGGCTAGCGTTCGCCCAGGCCTGCGCGTGTCCTGCGTTTTGATTAGCATCAGAGCGTGAGTGGGGCCTAGCGGACTGAGAATGCTAACCCAGCTGCTGTTTCCCGCCGAATCGCCGTTCGCAGACTCCGTCTTTCCTTAACAAGTCTACCGGTTTCCCAGTTCATTAAGCCACCCCCCCCCCCCCCCTCCCACCCCCCCCCCCCCCCCCCCCACTCCCCTCACACTAGTCCCTGCCCTGGCTGAAAAACAAATCAAAACCAATCAACTGAACGCGTCTGAAATCGTCCGTCGTTTTGACGCGACGCGTGTTTGCTCGCTGGGGAGCCGTACTCGCGGCCCGTCTCCCCGGCGGAGGCCCGGAATTAGCGACGGGCGCCGGAATTACAGGCTGCCCGCGCGGCGCCGCGCTAGGGCCCCGGAACGCGGCCCTCGTAGGCTGATGAGGGTAAGGGGGTTAAATGGCCGCTCTCTGTTTTGTTCTGGGTGATGATTTGAGTGCACTTGTGTGCGGCCGGATTGATTGTGCTCCTGATTTCTGTGCAGCTGGAGGAGGGGAGGGAGGGGGTGGTAGACCCTGTGTGTGTGTGTGTGTGTGTGTGTGTGTGTGTGTGTGTGTATGTGTGTGTGTGTGTGTCTGTGTGTGTGTGTGTGTGTGTGTGTGTGTGTGTGTGTGTGTGTGTGTGTGTGTGTGACTCTTAGTCTCAACAATGTCTCAACAGTGTCTCTAAAGCACAGGGTAGATCACTGTTTACTGGTTTTGCTTGCACAGTCTCTCCAAAGCACAGGGTAGATTACTGTTTACTGGTTTTGCTTGCACAGTCTCTCCAAAGCACAGGGTAGATCACTGTTTACTGGTTTTGCTGGCACAGTCTCTCCAAAGCACAGGATAGATCACTGTTTACTGGTTTTGCTGGCACAGTGTGTCCAAAGCACAGGGTAGATCACCGTTTACTGGTTTTGCTTGCACAGTCTCTCTAAACCACAGGGTAGATCACTGTTTACTGGTTTTGCTGGCTCAGTAGAGACTGAGTGGAGTGATACATATTCATGTTACTTGCACTGATAACTGATACCTGTTTAGTAGCATAGTGCCAGTCAACACATTCTGGAGTCTAGGCAGCTCACCCTGAACTTACAGTAATGCATGTACTCTGTAAACATGCCAGGATTTAAGCCAATCACACTTTAAATGGGGCCACAGACTCCATACCTGACCAATGGCCTTTGTCACCGAAACTCAAGATTCAAGATTCAAAATTCAAGATGCAAGATTTGATTTATTATCCTTCAATGAAAGATGCTGTACCATCCACACGGCAGCATGAACGACACACGGAGGTAGAGAGTGAACACAGTGCAGTTAAAGCAAAAGAAAGGAAAAGAACAGGATAGCATCAAGAGAAAAGTGGAGAGTCGCTTCACTTCACTGGGGATGGCCTTTTATATATCCTCAATGCTCTTTTCAGCATCAGAACTGAACCGTGTGACCTCTGACCTCTGAAGGGACCCTGCACATTTCTTCTGTGAGTACATAGCTTCTTTGTGTGTGACACAAAGAGACTTAAAGCTGATGGAAGGACGTTCACTCCACTTTCCAGTTTTAAACACCCTTCTGACGGCTGGAACACAGGCTGAAAACTGGAAGATATTTTGCGGATAGATATGAAGAGATAGAATGGCCAGAAAAACTATTACACTGCATTTTTACAACGACCTTATCGTACTCTACTAGACTAGACCATCTGGGGAATAAGTAGTTACAGAATATGGCGCAGTTATAGAAACGCTAGCCAGCATCTGTAAATGCTGACCGATAGGTATGAAAGTCCCTAAAATTGGCTACCTCGTGTGATACCCCATGTTATTAAGGCTGTATAAGGAGGCCAGCCTAACGCTATAGGTAGATTTTTCTGGCCGAGCCACAGCGAGGTCTTTTTACAGCGAGGCTTTTCAATAGCGAGCGTCGGGTAAGGGACCTGCTTTTTCCTTTTTTTTCTGCTACCGTTGAGCGGCTGCCAGGCGGGCTTGGTTTCCAAATCCAAATCTTTTGTGTCGCGTTTGGCGTTTTTCGCGAAACCTAAAAATATCAGTTCAGTTCATCCCTTTTTCTCGAAATAAATCCTCTTTAAATTAGCGACCGGGAATAATCTTTCTGGCTCAGCCAGTCGCTGCGGAAAAAAGACACCTTCATCTTCTACTCTGAGCTTAGCTCCCTCGGCAAAAAAAAAATTCTGTAATAATTTTTAATATCGTACGATGCTCTGGGCACATGTCACCAGTAAGAATGGCTCCGTTTAGCCTCCGTAATTAAATTTGAAACGTTTTATAAGCTACAGCAAATACAGCAAATGTCAGAGGCTCTGGGTGAAGACTGTGATTGATATAGTCAACTGCTGCACTTAAGTGAATGAGGACTACAGGCTAGCCTTGGCTGTGGGGCTGGTCACAATGGGAACAAAGCGAGGAACGAGGCCTGTGCCAAGGACAGGCACAGACCGCCTGCGCCAAACTAGTGCCCATCAAGTAGGCTGCTACTTTGGCATTCACTAGTGCGCTATTCTGCAGTGTCCTCGGCACTGCGTCTCCGCCGGGTCACCATGACAACCTGTGATTGACAGACCTGCTCCGTGAGGCTCCTGAAATGGTAGAATAAAAGACTCTGAGACAGAAAGCAAGACTGCGCATCTAACTGAATGGGTGGCGGCTGTATTCTGGCTGAGAAACTTTGAAGCTTCCCACTCCGCTGTCCCTGTCATTTTCATTCTTATTATTTAATCCTTTCGGCAGCCTCAAAACCTGATGAAGTTGATAAAGTAACATTCCAAGCAAAGGGCTATCACATCACGGGTCTGATTCTGCCTCTAAACGGGCCTAGAAAGAGGACAAGAAGGACGCAGGCCTCTGGCCTGAACATGGAGGGCGGGTCTACGGCTGACGACGCAGGAACCGTAAATTGATTCCCTCAGCTGCGAGAAGAACAAAAATGGCAGTTTTTCTCACGTTCGGCCCGGAACTACGCCGGCCTACGCGTTCACGTAGCGGAAGCGAAGCGCTTAGCGCCCGACCGCAGCTTGGCTAACCGCGGTGACGCGCTAGCGCGGGCTCCTGACAGGAAGTGGGCTCCGCCCCGCTCCCGCGACGCGGACGCTCCGCATCCGGTGCGATTTGCTTCGCGGAAACGAACACCGGGCGACGTAACGGACAAATCCAAGCCTGCTGCTGACGTGTAGCTGCTGCAAACGCAGAAAAGTTGCTGCGTGACGGTGATGCTAGGTTGGCTACGAACACCGGACTTATCAAAGAAATGACTTATCAGAGTTTTCTCTGGTGATAACGCATCACAGCTGCCTGGGTAGCATTATGAACCAGGACTGAAGAGGCCAGTAGCGTGGCAATCAGCAAAAACATCTGGTGTTTCAGACTAAGCCCTCGCAAGATCATATTTTCACTGGTCTCCTGTATACCAGTATTCCAAAGCAGTACAAACCCTCATACACAAACCCTTCCATTACAAACTACACAAAAAACCCCTCATATACAGTATAGAGACCCTTCCATTACAAACTACACAACATGAACCCTCATACACAAACTCTTCCATTACACACTACACAAAAAACCCTCATATGCAGTATAGAGACCCTTTCTTTACAAACTACACAACACAAACCCTCAAACACAAACCCTTCCATCACAAACTACACAAAAAAACCCTCATCACAAACTGCAACACAAACCAGTCATACACAAACCCTTCTTTACACAACACAAACCCTCATACACAAACCCTTCCATTACAAACTACACAACACAAACCCTCAAACACAAACCCTTCCATCACAAGCTACACAACACAAACCCTCATACACAAACCCTTCCTTTACAAACTACACAACACGAACCCTCAACACAAACCCTTCCATTACAAACTACACAACACGAACCCTCATACACAAACCCTTCCATCACAAACTACACAACACGAACCCTCATACACAGAGACACAGAGACAGAGAGACAGAGACAGAGTCCTGACTGAGGGGCGGAGTCAGACAGATTCCTGATATCCCATAACCCCCTGCAGAGTGAAAAGTGTCTCTCTCTCTCTCTATCTCCCTCTGCCTATCTCTATGCTCTCTCTTTCTGTCTAACTTCAATTCTCATTCAATTTCATTTCTCAATTCAGTGTGCTTTATTGAAATACATACAGTAAATATTTTCGAAGCGTTATATAAGAGAAAATAAACAATTTCAAATAGAAGGGAACACAAAAAGCTATTGAAAGGATCTATTCATTAACTATAATTATAATACTTGCAAGCTGATCAGGTAACACGTGCCGTTTATGTGTACAATGGTGTTTGTTGGATGGTTACTTGCAGTGGATAGTGGTGCTTTCTGTCTCGTTCTCTCTGTCTCTCTCTCTCTCTGTCTCTCTCTCTCCCTCTCTCTCAGCCTGCTGTGAGAGGGAGATGAGAGGAGTAGTGGAAAAGAGAGGGGTAATTGAGAGGTAGCTGGGATGAAGGACATATGAGCTTTGTGTACAAGACCTCTGGCTGCTCCCTGGAGGCTGGGGAGGAGGGGGGGGGGAGTGTTTGCCATGGAGGGAGGATTGGTTGTGTTGTGAGGCTGACCGTAGAGAGACTGCCAAATTCAGCTCTGCTTTACCTGCCTTAAATATTATCAGACTGTACCCCCAAATTCAGCTCTGCTTTACCTGCCTTAAATATCAGACTGTACCCCAAAACTGAACCCTGCTTTACCTGCACAAAATATCAGACTACCCCAAAACGGAACCCTGCTTTACCTGCACTAAACATCAGACTGTACCCCGAAACTGAGCAGTGCTTTACCTGCTCTAAATTTCAGACTGTACCCCCAAACTGAGCCCTGCTTTACCTGCACTAAATAACAGACTATACCCCCAAACTGAGCATTGCTTTCCCTATACTAAATATCAGACTGTATCCCCAAACTGAGCCCTACTTTAGCTACACTTAGTGTAAGAGCAGAGTGTACCCCATACCTCAGACAATCACCTTGATGGTGGCACTTATTTGATTATAACTTTTCCTTTTTTATTGTTACTTTGCCATATTTGTAACTTTGCCTTATCTGACTGTAACTTTGCCTTATTTGATTGTAGTATTACCTCCCTTGCTATAGTCATGTTTGTTTACCATGCATTTTATATTAAAGCTTCTTCATTGCCTATTATTATTATTATTATTATTATTATTATTATTATTATTATTATTATTATTATTATTATACCTGATGTTTCAGTGATGATTTATCACCCATGGCTGTGTTCCTATGGTCACGGTGTTCTGAGTACCTCTCTTTCCTTTTGTCCTTGTGAATCGCCAGCGTTTCCCGGGGAACTTTAGCCACCAGGGCTAATCGCGGACCACGCGATCAGATGGGCAGATTGAATGAATGCCTCGAGAGCACATCCGTGAATCTTTCGTTGCCTGTTCGGGGAGAAAAGGGGGCCATTTTGGGGCTCTTTCCTTGGCTTGTGTGGAAAATGGATTTATTATAGCACATTAAAAGCGCTCTTTAATGGAGGATATAGATTTTCCTCAGAGGCTCCCGCCTCCTTCACTTGGCTTAAGTGTACTTACACTTGTCTTCTTTTCTACAAACATGTTACACTCCAAGCTCTGAGGCTTTAAAACTTTATTTTATTGCTGTAAGAGTTTATATTTTTTATCATGACTTTTACAGTTCCCTCTGTTTTACTCTACATTAGCAGAAAAGCCCTTGTTACGAAAACTAAAGAGAAAAACAACCCAGATAAGGCGACATAACTGATAGGAGCTCTGAACACACTCTGAACACGCTCCTCTGAACACAGCCAGTTGCCATGGAGCTCTGTCTGAACACGCTCCTCTGAACACAGCCTGTTGCCATGGAGCTCTGCCTGAACACGCTCCTCTGAACACAGCTTGTTGCCATGGAGCTCTGCCTGAACACGCTCCTCTGAACACAGCCTGTTGCCATGGAGCTCTGCCTGAACACGCTCCTCTGAACACAGCCTGTTGCCATGGAGCTCTGCCTGAACACGCTCCTGCTCTGCCATGGAGCTCTGCCTGAACACGCTCCTCTGAACACAGTCTGTTGCCATGGAGCTCTGCCTGAACACGCTCCTCTGAACACAGAGAGTCTGAACACGCTCCTCTGAACACAGCCTGTTGCCATGGAGCTCTGCCTGAACACGCTCCTCTGCCTGTTGCCATGGAGCTCTGCCTGAACACGCTCCTCTGAACACAGCCTGTCGCCATGGAGCTCTGCCTGAACACGCTCCTCTGAACACAGAGAGTCTGAACACGCTGCTCTGAACACAGCCTGTCGCCATGGAGCTCTGTCTGAACATGCTGCTCTGAACACAGCCTGTCTGAGCGTCGTCCTGCTGTGCCGTGCTGAGAGCCCATCTGCCCACGGTGCTCATCACTGCAGACGATCCTGCTGTTTCCACATCTCTTTGCAGAATCTCATCCAGGGCTTGTGTTTGTCCTGTAACGGGGGCTTCCATGGTCCGTTGTGAGGAGGGGGCGGGGGGTGGGTGGGAAAGGGAGCGAGGGGGAGGGAGAGAGAGGGAGGGGGGAGGAATGCGTGGGGCTGCCCCCCCGCAGTGTTGAGGAGGAAGCGGGCTAACAGAACATTTAGGACACGCAGGGCCCCGCTGTGTATTTAACAGTGCTTATGGGGAGGAAGAAAGGAGACCATTATGAAGAGATCATGTCTCCATAAGGACAGCGGTTGGAGGAGAACATACCTCTATAAGGAGCCTGCTATCAGGAGAACATCCATCCATCCATCGATTTTCTATACCTCTTATCCTGGTCAGGGTTGTGCAGGGGGGTGCTGGAGCCTTTCCCAGCATGCATTGGGCAAGTGGCACGAATACACCCTGGGCAGGCCGTCAATCTATCAATCACAGGGCACTCACACACTCATACCTATGGGCAATTTAGAGTCTCCAATTAGTCTACCTGCACGCCTTGAGACTGTGGTTGGGAACCGGAGTACCCGGAGGAAACCCACGCAGACACGGGGAGAACATGCAGTCTCCACACAGAGAGGCCCAGGCTGGCAATCGATCCCAGGCCTTCTCGCTGTGAGGCGACAGCGCCGCCCACTGCACCACCGTGCCGCCCAGTGAGGAGAACATACCTCCGGAAATAGAACTTGTCAGAGCCTATCTTTATGGACTTTGAGGTGCTTTTTATTTTGATTTTTTTTAAAGCCTAGAGGCCATTTGATTTTGCAGTTAGCAGCTCAGGCTGTCTCTTCCAATGGCTGATTATCTCTCAACCATCTGAGTAGCGCCTGGACCTCATCTGCAGTGTGCTGTGTTGTTCCACCTCACTGTTTGGGATTAGCCAGAGGGCCGGGCTGTGCTGGGCTGTGCATTACACTTCTGTATCACGGCCTCTTCTCGTTTTTAAAGTGCTTTTTGCCGATATCGGGATTAGAATACAAGAGCGTGAAAGATTGTCGGTGAAAGAAAGTCTGAGCTGGGTGATTCTATCGGGTTGCAGGCACTCAAATACCACAGAAGAAGGGTTTTAGCGACAGAATAGCTGTGCCTGCGCTTTCAGCCTGCCTGTGAGAGAGGGCACATCCTGGCTGACCGAGCAGAGGCTACAGGAGAAAAGCATCGGCTCAGGGTTTAGTGGAACAGTTTGCTCACTCTTTATAGCTGAGTGAGTCACAGAGTGAGACTGAGTGAGAGTGAGTGAGTGAGTGAGTGAGTGAGTGAGTGGGCCAGCGAGTCAGTGATTCAGTGAATGTGTGAGAGATCACACAGAGGATCTCCTAATGTAGGTGAGAGTGGGTGAGTGAGAGCATGAGTGAGTGAGTGAGTGAGTGAGTCAGTGAATGTGTGAGAGATCACACAGAGGATCTCCTAACACAGGTGAATGGGGGGGGCTGAATGGCCACTGAAATGAAGTCAGTGACATCATCAGTCTGTAGGTTAGTACCAGGGACGTGCAGAGGGGGTGGCTACAGTGGCTCGAGCCGCTACCCCTTTGTCCTCCTTGGCTGAAATGCCCCTCTGGACCAAATAAATAAATACTATTATTATAATTATTGTTGTTGTGTTGTTGCAGCTGCTATTGTTATAATTATGATTACTGTTATTAAACCTAATTAGATCGCCGTAGTCGTTGTGAAATGAAAATGTCAGATGATAGGCCAACAGGGGCAGCAGCTGCTCTTATCGCATGAGTGACGTGACGCTAACGTTACCTATCAACAGAACATTCAACTGGAATTTTTCATCCATGTACATTATGCGCACAAGCCTGCGTGTGTATGTGTGTGCGTGCATGTGTAAGAGGGTGAGTTTTCATGGTGTAGTGTAGTTCACAATGTCATGATGTAGTGTGTTGGCGGGGGGGGGGGCTTGAGCCCCTGCCCCTCAAAATGTCTGTGCAAACCCCTGGTTAGTACCATGTACAACAGTAAAGTACACAATAATAGTGAGGAGTTTTGCGCTTACGCGCATGTAAACAGCCATCGTTCATCTCGCTAGCAGGTTTGTTGACGCGGTTTTGCTCGCGGGTCGGACGCCCTGTCCGTTGTCAGTGCTTGAGCGTGCAGTGTGTTCACAGCCTCCCCTCAGCTCAGCCAATGAGGAGGCGGCCACGGCTCGTCAGTCAGGCCTCGGTGGGCGTGGCTTGTCGGACCGTTCTGTCTTGCGGTGATTGGCAGGACGGTCTGCCAGCTGTCTGGCTGTGCTGCTGCTCTCTCCGTGCCCCTGCTGGCCAACCCTGTCGACACCTCGCCAGCGCTGACTCTCTCACAAACCCTGCGTCTGTCAATCAAACACAGTTCTCTCTTCAGCCGAGTACAGGAGAACATGAGAACACATAATGAGGAGAACAGGCCGGTCAGCCCATCTAGAAGAACATAAGAACATAAGAACACATACTGAGGAGAACAGGCCATTGAGCACATCTAGAACATAAGAATACATAATGAGGAGAACAGGCCATTCGGCCCATCTAGAACATAAGAACATAAGAATACATAATGAGGAGAACAGGCCAGTCAGCACATCTAGAACATAAGAACATAAGAATACATAATGAGGAGAACAGGCCATTCAGCCCATCTAGAACATAAGAACATGAGAATACATAATGAGGAGAACAGGCCATTCAGCCCATCTAGAACACAAGAACACATAATGAGGAGAACAGGCCATTCAGCCCATCTAGAACATAAGAACACATACTGAGGAGAACAGGCCATTCAGCCCATCTAGAACATAAGAATACATGATGAGGAGAACAGGCCATTCAGCCCATCTAAGCTCCTCTTTCACCTACAGTCTAATCTAGAGAGTATCCAGCGCTGTGTAAAGCTGGACTTAAACACCCCGAAGGACCCTACCTGTACCTCATGACCCGGCCAGCTGTTCCACACCTTGACTTCCTGATGTCAGTACAGAATTCACCTTTACTTATTTCATCCACTGCTTCATTCTGCTGATAGTGAGTTATACGCCACTAGGCATAAAATATCTAGTCTGGAATGAATTGAGCAAGCAGAACATTATATTATGATGTGAAGAAAAGGCCTTTTTGTATTTTATATAAAAAAACAAAGAAGCAATTACCACACAAGGCTGATTGTGGTGATGTATACCCGTAGGGATAGATATTTGCACCCCCCACACACGCGCACTTATATATTTATTTCCTTTCTAGCATAATGCTTCACGCAGAAGTAAAAAAAAAAAAATGGTATTAATAATAAATAAATAAAAATTCAAAATAGACAGTTTGGAAGCTGAATTAATTTAGCGCTAGTGAGTTTAATGCGATGTGACATACGAGCCTCTGTAGATGTGCTTAATGAAATGAGCGCTCGCCGTGCTATCGCTGGGGGCATGCTGGGATAGCAGGAGACGGTTCAGCTCTGCGTTCAGAGCCGCCTTCTCATCTCCGAGAAATTAACACTGAGAGAGGAGCAGCGTTCGAGCGGCTTTCTCTTCTCTGAGAAATTAACTGAGAGAGCAACAGCGTTAGAGCAGCTTTCTCTTCTCTGAGAAATTAACTGAGAGAGCAACAGCGTAAGAGCAGCTTTCTCTTCTCTGAGAAATTAACTGAGAGAGCAACAGCGTAAGAGCAGCTTTCTCTTCTCTGAGAAATTAACACAGAGAGAGGAACAGCATTTGAGCAGCCTCCTCTTCTCTGAGAAATTAACACAGAGAGAGAGGTTAGAGCAGCATCTCCGAGAAATTAACACTGAGAGAGCAGCTCGAGCCTCTTCTCTGAGAAATTAGCACAGAGAGAGGAACAGCATTTGAGCAGCCTCCTCTTCTCTGAGAAATTAACACAAAGAGAGGAACAGCATTTGAGCAGCCTTTTCCTCACCTCATAAATTAACAGAGAGAGGTGGCTTTTCCTGCACGCTGTTCCGCTGCTTTCAGTGATGAGCAGTGTTTTAAGTGTATGTGTTCTGTGTATGTATTTCATGTGTAATGCGGTTTCTCCCTGTTGTATGGATTACACCTTCAAAGCAGCCTCCGCCATTTTGCTTGTAGTTCATCAACAGTTTTATTTGGGAGGTATTCTGCATTTTGGAAAAGGTAAATTTTATTGTATTTTCCTCTCCCCTCCGGCCCTCCTCCCTCCTTCCTTCAGACTCCGCCCCTCGTCCCGGCTCCTTCTGGGCCGCGGGGTCGGCCGCCGTCCCGCTCGCGGCGAGAAAGGGGGCGGCGACAAAGGGAGCCGCCGACCGCCACAGACGCCGCCAGAAACGATTCGCGCTCGGCGCCGGGAGGCGGGAGGACGGCGCTCGTTCCCGTTTCACCCCGCCCGGCGAGGGCTCTGGGTCGACGGCGGCTCCCGCCTGACTTTAATCACCGTTCGGCGGCTAACGCCCCCCGGGCGCTCGCCTCCGACCGGGTCCTCCGCTCGGCGTCCCCCGCCGCGGCGGGAAAGCTCGGCTCGTCGGCGGGAATGACGTCGCCGTTCCGCCCGAGCGCTCTTTTTGTTCACGCGGGAAATCGACCCCTCTCTGGCCTCCGCCGGGTGCGTTTTACCGCGCTGAGTCCCGAGGGGCGGCGAGCCGCTCGTTTGGGCGCCCGTCGCGGTGCTGCCCTCCAATCCCCACGCTCGCACCACCACTGCCTCGCGGCTGAGGAGCAGCGACCTCTGCTTCAGCCCTGTGAGTGGGGCCATGCTTCTTTACCCCCTCCCCTGCCAGAGCTCCACTCCCGAATTGTGATTCTGTTGGCTATGAGATGGAGAGTCTTGGGTTTCTCTCCTGATTTTGTTGGTTATGAGATGGAGAGTCTTGAGTTTCTCTCCTGATTTTGTTGGCTATGAGATGGAGAGTCTTGAGTTTCTCTCCTGATTTTGTGGCTATGAGATGGAGAGTCTTGAGTTTCTCTCCTGATTTTGTTGGCTATGAGATGGAGAGTCTTGAGTTTCTCTCCTGATTTTGTTGGCTATGAGATGGAGAGTCTTGAGTTTCTCTCCTGATTTTGTTGGCTATGAGATGGAGAGTCTTGAGTTTCTCTCCTGATTTGTGATTCTGTTGGTTATGAGATGGAGAGTCTTGAGTTTCTCTCCTGATTCTGTTGGTTATGAGATGGAGAGTCTTGAGTTTCTCTCCTGATTTTGTTGGCTATGAGATGGAGAGTCTTGAGTCTCTGATTTTTTGGCTCTCTGATTTTGTTGGCTATGAGATGGGAGTCTTGAGTTTCTCTCCTGATTTTGTTGGCTATGAGATGGAGAGTCTTGAGTTTCTCTCCTGATTTGTGATTCTGTTGGTTATGAGATGGAGAGTCTTGAGTTTCTCTCCTGATTTTGTGTTTTTGTTGGCTATGAGATGGAGAGTCTTGAGTTTCTCTCCTGATTCTGTTGGTTATGAGATGGAGAGTCTTGAGTTTCTCTCCTGATTCTGTTGGTTATGAGATGGAGAGTCTTGAGTTTCTCTCCTGATTTTGTTGGCTATGAGATGGAGTCTTGAGTTTCTCTCCTGATTTTGTTGGCTATGAGATGGAGAGTCTTGAGTTTCTCTCCTGATTCTGTTGGTTATGAGATGGAGAGTCTTGAGTTTCTCTCCTGATTTGTGATTCTGTTGGTTATGAGATGGAGAGTCTTGAGTTTCTCTCCTGATTTTGTTGGTTATGAGATGGAGAGTCTTGAGTTTCTCTCCTGATTTGTGATTCTGTTGGTTATGAGATGGAGAGTTTTGTGTTTCTCTCCTGATTTGTGATTTTACTGGTTATGAGACGGTGAATGACTCTGATGGGAGATCCAGGCTGCATGGTTACACACCTCTTTCATCATTTGTGTTTGGTTTTGCTTTATTGCTGCATAAAGCCTCATAATGCATATTATCCATTTACAAACAATTTTTTAAAAGTTAATTAAAATATACAGGATCCATGACAGTGGTCATTGTATATTGGTTTGTGCATACACTTCGGTGGAGAGTGTATGTTGGTAATTTTCAGTCTAGACCCGTTTCCATTCCTGTTTCTTCTTTGACTGTGGGTGTTAATGTCCTGAGTGCTTATTATAGGTCCCATGGTATTATGACAGAGTAGAGCTATCCTCCGACCTGCCTCTAAATTCATAGGTATTGGTTCATCGGGGTCCCCAGCCCTGGTCGCGGAGAGCCGCAGGGTCTGCTGGGGTCCCTGGCCCTGATCCTGGAGAGCCGCAGGGTCTGCTGGGGTCCCCAGCCCTGGTCCTGGAGAGCTGCAGGGTCTTCTGGGGTCCCCAGCCCTGGTCCTGGAGAGCCGCAGGGTCTGCTGGGGTCCCTGGCCCTGGTCCTGGACAGCCGCAGGGTCTGCTGGGGTCCCCAGCCCTGGTCCTGGAGGGTATGCTGGTCTTCATTGTAACTCAGCAGTTGATAAATGAAAGCAGTCGATTACTTTGCCCCTCAGTGGGGAAACTGAATTAGCCTGTAGGCAGCTGACTCACCTTGCCTGGTTACGTGGCTGTGAAGCGGCTGCTAATTTTTGACTCCCCAGGACGGGAGCGTAGTATTCCTGCCGCCCTGTCACTCGGGAAGGGAGGGGTGGGGGTGGTGGGGTACTTTCATTACAGCAATCTGGGTTTAATCAAAATAAGGAAATGGAGGGAGAGAGAGAGAGAGGGGGGATGTGTTTCACAGACCCGCAGCTCCGTACGAAAGGATTCGATTCCTCCTCCCTGTCGGGGGAGCTGGGCTGAGGAACATCGCTGTCGCCACTTCCTCCTCCCGCCGTTTCCGCCCGACCTCCGAAGGCGTGTTTAAAGGCGTGACTCACAGCCCAGCGGCGGGGCTAGCCCGGGACAACCTCTGCCCGAGCCCGCCCCTCCCTCAAGCCCCCCACCCCCAGACCGAGCTCCGGGGCTCCCCGGTGCTTAAATCTGGTTGCTTTATGTGTCAGAACCGCGCGGGAGAGAGCGCGTGTCTTTTAAAGGGGGGGCGGTTAGCGGGCGGCGCCCGACGTGGCGTGGCCACGAACGCCCATTAAAAACCCAATTACCCCCTCAATGCTTTTTTTTATTTTTTTTTATTAGGGCCATGAAAAAAATGTACAGCAATCATAAAAAGTCAATATGGAAACAGGGTAGCCGCCGTCCGCCGTGAATCAGAATCGCGAGCTCGGATCTAATGTTTAATTCAGAGCGACATAAATCACGGGCGTATGAACAATATTGCGCTTTATTACAGTTTTACATTTATTTTACAGGGACGGGGTGATTTATCTCACAGGGAACGCCCTCTCTCTCATTCTCCTTCTCTCTCTCTCTCCCTCCCTCCCTCTCCATTTCTCTCTCTCCGTTTCTTCCCCTCTCTCTCTCTCTCACTCCCTCCCTCTCCATTTCTCTCTCTCCCTTTCTTCCCCCCTCTCTTTCTCTCTCTCTCTTTCCCGTTCTCTCCCTCTCTCCTCCCCATCTCCTCTCTGTGCCTGGCGAGGCGGCATTGATCCCACGACAGCGCGCGTTCGCTCGCAGTTCCTCCACGAACGACCTCTCCGCATCTCTGCTACCCGCGTACCCAAGGGCATAGTTGGGGAGACCGAATAAGTTTTTGATGTGCGCGTTCATTCGGAGTTCAAAATCAAGACGGAGAACCAAAAGCGCACTCTGAACACAACGGCGTGGGCCACATTTCAAATGCAGAAAGACGCGTAGGGCCGGCTACAAGGATGATTCCACAAAGAGTGTTTATGGTTAATGCATGCAAATACATACACATTCAAGGTCTCTCTGCGAGATTCATTTTGCTTTCCATCGCCTTGTTTCAATGCAAAAAAACCATCAACAACAAGATGAAGCTCTAAATTGGAAGCCCACCACTGCACTTCTGTGTAACTAAGTGGCATCCTTGGTAATTAAAGCTATTTTATGGTTTGGGGTAAATACATTAACAAAATATGATAAAGTGTAAAGTAAATAAATAAATACATTTTTTTTAAAAATGCATAGATTACCCTGCTCAACAAATGAAATGGAAACTGAACTCCAGAACCATGGCATCTCTGCTGCCACCCCGCCCCGAAGCCCCCCCCCCCGCACCTCACCCCCCCCCCCCCCCCGAATTGCAGCTCCTCACACGGGTTCCGTTCGGAGTGGGCGTCTCTACGCTTTTCAGGACCGAGATTTGCACCCTTGGGGAGTAGGGGCGAGTGGGGGGGGGGGAGTGGGAGATATGTGTTTGTCGAAAAACAAAAGCGAGCCGGCCCCATTCCTCGAGCAGAATGAAAGAGTCTGTGGCCCTTGTGTGCCTGAAGCCCGGGTGATAAATTGGAATCTCTCCGTGCCGCACAGTCTAGAGGGTTCTTTTGCTCCGGCTGGGTTTTTTTTTTCCACCCCCTTTTATACGCCCTGGAGGTGCATGAGACCTGAATGAATGATATCTTGTTGTTTTTGTTCTACTGGTTTTTTTTGTGCTTTTTCTTTCCTTTTTCACATTAAGGTCAGCGGTTCATCTTTGTGTTCCTTGCCGCCTATTATGAGGTCCATACAGTCAGGGCCATGTACTTATATTGGGTCAACCAATAAATATATTCAACAAATAAATGGAATATTGTACCGTATGTATTCAATGGCGCACGACGGAAATGAAATAGTATCGGATTTGAGGAGCTGTAAATGTGAAGTGCCATTTCCGTGTGGGTTGCACTCTGGTGCGTGCGTTTTTCCCCGTCTTAGCATCCTGCATCTTAAAGTGATCCGCTGTGGGACACGTGGGATCGTGGAAGCTTTTGAATGGAAGTGGCGAGGAAGTGATGTCATTAGACACCGCGTGGAGTGTCAGGTGCCTCGCCGGTGAAGGGGAGGGGGCGGGTCTGTGGCTGACGGCGGGTGACTCGTCGGCAGTGTCGATGCGGGTGCGAGATGCACGGAAGCGTTATCAATGCGGAGAGTTCAGGGGGGAGAGTCGGTACACGTTACAGAGTTAAGCATCACTGCTTATTGCTCTGCTTGCATCGGTAGGTGCATGCTGCTCTACCTAGAGACCCAGAACAGTGTTAGAGAAGGACAGAACAGTGTGGCTTTACCCTCAGCGTTAGAGAATGACAGAACAGTGAGGCTTTAACCTCAGTATTAGAGAATGACATAACAGTGATGCTTTACCCTCAGTGTTAGAGAAGGACAGAACAGTGAGGCTTTACCCTCAGTGTTAGAGAAGGACAGAACAATGAGGCTTTAACCTCAGTATTAGAGAATGACAGAACAGTGATGCTTTACCCTCAGTGTTAGAGAAGGACAGAACAGTGAGGCTTTACCCTCAGTGTTAGAGAAAGACAGAACAATGAGGCTTTACCTTCAATATTAGATTAGGACAGAACAGCAAGCCTTTACCTTCAGTGTAAGAGGAGAGCATTGAACCTTTACCCTCAGTGTTAGAGGAGGACAGAACAGTGAGGCTTTACCCTCAGTGTTAGAGAAGAACAGAACAGTGAGCCTTTACCCTCAGTGTTAGAGAAGGACAGAACAGTGAGTCTTTACCCTCAGTGTTAGAGAAGAACGGAACAGTGAGGCTTTACTCTCAGTGTTAGAGAATGACAGAACAGTGTGGCTTTACCCTCAGTGTTAGAGGAGGACAGAACAATAAAGAGGAGGTATGGCAAAGACATCAAAACAGATGAAACATTTGGTTCTGACAAATTAAATACAGACCATAGCCAACTATTCAGATGATGAGACAGAACATAAATATAAATTCCAATTTTCACTAAATACATTGTGACATCCAGCTCATCAGAAAGCACATTCATCAATTACCCCAGTAAAAATATTTTGTTTCTTCACTGTAACTTCAATTATGGACTGTAATGACATACTTATTTTTAGACAATAAATAAGTAAAACAGGTCCACGAGCAGGAAGGTTGTTTATTGTTTGCATAGCCATTATCTGGGAATTTAAAAGGTGGTTGATGATTGGCTGCTTTCTGAAGACATAGTCAGAGTTTTGCCTCTCACTTAATGCATAACAGCCAGTGAATTATCTGCGGACGAAACCCGCTGGATGTTTTCAGCACATTATTGTACACAAGTCAATGCCCCTCACAAAGCAGATTTCTAAAAGCCTGTTAAATGCGCCGTGCATGCAGTGCTTTTTGATAGACTAAATATAAAAACAAAAATATTACTTTGACCTTTTGACTTGAATAGGATGTCTGGAATGTGTTTTTGATCATCTAGAGCTTGATCTATGAAAGAATTCCATGTGCAAGCACTCTTGCACTCCAAGCAAGAATAGGGCAGGACATACTAACCAATTATCATTTGCGATGTTCAGTGTAATTGGCATACATTTTCAGTTCTACATTTTGTGGTAAATGCCTTCTATTCATCGAGCATGACTTTTGTACAATTATTTTCTGTGCTTTGCATGTGTGGTACATTGAATGTTGTTTTTAGAGTGACTCTAAAATGATCTCCCTATCATCATATAAATTCATCGCTGGCTTCTCACTGAGTGTTTTGAATGCGCATGTTAATTGTTGGATCCTCAGTGGTTCGTCACCTGGCCCTTTAATTGTACTGGATGTGTGTACTTCAGAAAGTGTGTCAGTCTATACATTACCCTGTTGTGCAACACACAACTCAATCACAACAAAACCATAAAAACACAGCCGGTCTTCACCAGAGAGTAAGCTAAAAAAAATAATAAAAAAATGAAAAGGCACGTTTTTCATTTTTTAGGAGCTTTATGGAGTCTCTTTTTCTGGGCCATTGGACAGTTTGAAATACAGAATGTGTTTATTGAAAGAAAACAAGGTCGTTTCCGCGCAGCGGTGCGTTAAAGAGCCGCTCGGATCACCGCGCGCCAGCGCGCCGCGGCGTGCGTGCGTTCGCTTCGAAGGCGTCGCGCCTGATTCGCTGTGTGTGATGAGATACGTGCTTGTGTCTGGCCGAGGCACATGGGTGGTGGTCCTTTTACGACTCAAAGCCCCCCCAAGGCCGACTTTTTTTTGTCACACGTTCAGAGGCACAGTCATGTTAGCACGTTAGCACGTTAGCTCCACATTCTTTCAGGCTTCTTGGAATTTCGAGGGTTCAAGGCCACTGTTTTGCCATAGATAAGGATGCGTCCATCAGCAGGTGTTTCCGCCCCCCCCTCTCTAAACATCCAAACAAATTGCGATATCTCTGGCTCATGTCCACCACTCCTGTCTCCTTCCACTTCATGTTACCAGTCAGCTACAGTGATCAAAAATTTTCAGCTTTGCAGATTAGCTACTATTAGCATCTTCCTGGATTGTCTCCCAAATGATACAGAGGTGTAGGCAGCCAACTCAAGTAAGAGGCTTCAGCTCTGAACCCTGAGCTGAAGTCCACAGGCCAGGACCAATGTGGTTTTGGTCTTAAAAACCAAAAGGTGCATTTTAAATATTAGTTTTGTTAAATGTGTTTGTCCAGTATTTAAAATAGGCTGTGCCGTGTTATATTTGTAGCATGCGTTCCCAGTGACTACTCTGTAGTTTGCTTTAATCAACCGGTAGCACTTGCCAACCACTTAACTCAGTGCTCCTAACAGAAGCATTACTCACTCATCACTCTACGGACAAGAACTGCGCTATTATAACATTGCTTACGTCATTATATGACATTACGACCACGCCAGGAAATGACATTTTAATACCATATTAGAAGTGGTTACGAGTTGAGATGGGGAATACTTCCCACTGGAGCACTGAGGCTGAGAGAAAACTCCACCACATTCATTTTCATTTTCAATTCCGTGTCACCTTAAATAATGACGGAAAATTATGGGATTCGGCGTGGGACTGCGGGGAAATGAATCTCGCTTGAAGTCGCAAGGCGTCGTGTTTCTGCTCGCTACTGTACCGAGCGACTGAACCCGAACCTGGGCGAGGGGATGAATCTGATTCTGACCCCGTAAGGCTGCAGGGATGACTGCTGACAGGATAAAGCATTTAATTTCACTGGGACCTATACGCTGAGAATCTCTTACAGTGCTCCGGCGCTACGCTGAGAGATTATAGGTGTAATTAGTCTGGACTGCGCCATTTCAGCGCTTGCACAAGGCAGAATAATTTGATTTATCCAGTCTGAGGCAGAGCAGGCACATTGGTATTGCGTACCAGTGTCCAGTGGGTAGCGGTAATGCTTTTTAAAGGTTAATGTCTAACCCCCTCCACCCCCGCCCCCGCTCCTTCCATAGGTGACGATGGTGTGGAAAGATACCTGTGGAGGTATCTGACTCTGTTTCTCCTGTGACAATGTTACTGTACAGCTTCTAACGTTTCATGTTATACATGGTAAATGAAATGGACTGCATTTATATAGCGCTTTTATCCAAAGCACTTTAAAATTGATGCCTCTCATTTGCCAGAGCAGTTAGGGGTTAGGTGTCTTGCTCAAGGACACTTCGACACGCCCAGGCTGGGGTTTGAACCGGCAACCCTCCAACCTCTGCTGGGTATGAACTTAAACATGAAATACTACCGAAAATTGTTAGTGAAAGAATACTCATTATTGGTGGTATTGCCATCAAATTTGAATGAGGATTTGTCCACAATTGTTGCTGTGGCTCCATTGTGTTTCTGAGCTGACCAGGCACAGCCACAAGCATCTGTATCCACTCAAAAAAAAAAAAAAATCTCTTAGGTGAGAAAAAAAAAAAAAAAAAAAAACTTTCGCACCTACTGCGTTTGAGCTTCTGTTGCTTGGCTTCAGTAATATTTGGAATAATTCTCAGCTCGGAAAAAAAACCTGGAAGGTACAGTAACTCCCAGGGATCCCAAGAGACCAGGATTATGCCAGTACTCAAAAGGACTCGAGAATAGGCACCGTTCTTTTGGGTATGTTATTTTCAGGCTTGCTCTAAAAACAAGGAGGTGCTCCCCGGGAGGGGTTAACAGGGACAGATAAATATAGATACTGAGATTCATCTTTCATATTTACTTTCAAATTTGTTTCAGGCATTTTATTTGATGTTGGTCTGTCAGATTGTGCTCATATTGGTAGAACACACTATTTACCTTTGGACATATTTATTAATAATAAGGCTTAATTAGTAGTATTATTGTTGTTAGATTGTTGTTTCAGCATCGCCACTTGTCTGTCCATTTTAAAACACGATTACAAATGTAAAAATGTATTTTTTCCTTTGAATTTGAATATAAAAATAAGCTTAAAGTTAACTTTCTGGAGTTTTTTCATAACCTCAGTTGGTTAAGTGCTAATGTGACACATCGTGCCGTGACATTAATAGCATACGCTAATTTTCCATTGGCTGTGCTGCGGCGTTGACGCTAGCTCTCCTGTCAGCATCGCGCCGTGACATTCATAGCATACGCTGATTTCCATTGGCTGTGCTGCGGCGTTGACGCTAGCTCTCCTGTCAGCTCGACGCCGGCGCGTTTCGCCGCGCCGCGCCCCCCCGGCGATGACACTTCGCGTCATTGATTTTCCTCTTATCGGATTAGCGGCCTGGTTAGCGGGCCGTTTCTGGGCCTTCGCGCGTGACAGCAGCGGGCGACGCAGGCCGAGCGGGAAAAGGTCATTAAGACAGCGGCTCGGCGGGATTGAAAAGGCCACTCTGGATTTGTCTGCTCGGCCGAGGGGGCCCTTGTCTGTTTCGTTTTCCTCCCCGGGGTGTCATGTGACACGTAACGCGCCGCGGCACACGCAGCCCGTCGCTCAACCCCCCCCCCCCCCCGCCGCCGCTGCCGCCGCCGCCGCTGGTCCGCGGCCCGTGAGACAGGGGCCGTCGCCCCGGCGACACGGCGCATTAATCAGGGCGTGGAAATCGGAGGAGAGGGCGGGGCGCTCGCCCTGAGAGGCCGCCGCGCGAGCGGGACGCGGGACATATGGGGCGCGGGTCCGTCGTCGGGGGCAGTCGCGCTCGGCGACGCGCGAGGGGCTCGGGGAATCGGGCGCGTTAAATGTGTGAAACGGGGACGATTCCCTGGCACTGAAAGCACCGGTCCGCTGGGGATTTGGGCTGTGGTGGGAGGCTGGGGGGGGGGGGGGGGGGGGGGGGGGGGCGGACAGGCTCCCTACAGTGGGAGGATGATGAGCAGAGAGAGAGAGAGAGAGAGAGGATGGTGAGCAGAATGAAAGAGAGAGAGAGAGAGAGAGAGAGGATGGTGAGCAGAATGAGAGAGAGAGAGAGAGAGAGAGGATGGTGAGCAGAATGAGAGAGACAGAGAGAGGATGGTGAGCAGAATGAGAGCGAGAGAGAGAGGATGGTGAGCAGAATTAGAGAGAGGGAGAGAGAGAGGATGGTGAGCAGAATGAGAGAGAGAGAGAGACAAAGAGAGGGGGGATGGCAAACAGAATGACAGAGAGAAAGAGAGAGAGAGAGGATGGCGAGCAGAATGACAGTGAGTGAGAGAGAGAGAGAGAGAGGGAATGGTGAGCAGAATGACAGAGAGACAGACAGAGAGAGAGAGAGAGGATGAACAGAATGACAGTGAGAGGGAAACAGAGAGAGAGAGGGGATGGTGAGCAGAATGACAGATAGAGAGAGAGAGAGAAAGAGAGAGAGGATGGTGAGCAGAATGACAGAGAGAGGGAAGGAGAGAGAGAGAGAGAGAGCGGATGGCGAGCCATTTTTCTGTTGGTGGTTGCAGCTCTGCCAGGCCGCGGCTGAGCCCCTCCGTGTCTCTGGGAGTTATGGCACGCCGGTGTCGGCTTTCTTCCGGCGCCCTGGCTTTCCGGGGGACGCCACGGCTCGCCGTGCTCGTCCAGCGCCGCGGCGAATAGGCGCTTTATTGTCTCCGAAAATGACTGCTGGGGCCGAGGGACGCGGGGCGGCGGGGCTCGATCAAACGCAGCGGCCGCCGACCGAAAAAAACACCGCCCCCTCCAATAACTGCATATTAAAGTGACAGTCGCCATAGCGCCCGCCATTCGTCATTTCGCGCTAACGCGGAACGAATCGCCGCCTGACTCGAAGAGAAGGCGATCTCCAGCCCTGAAGAGCGCGGCCTCTCGGGAGCAGCGCTCCTGTGAAGAAAGGCGTTCTCGTCGGACGAAGTCGCCGCCGCTGCAACGCTACGCGCTAAAATCGTTAGCCCGGGCGAACCCGGGGGGTCCTCGGCTCCGGCGAGCGAGAGGACAGATCTGTTTGCGCTCGTCGAAGCTGACGTGCGACGGCGTATCTGAGCGCCCGCTTCGGCGCTCTCGCGTCCCCGCCGAGCCGCGCGCGGCGAACGGAACGCAGGGGGACGAGGCGTCGCGCTCGACCGTCGCTGCAAAGGCCCTAGCGTTAGCCGCGGGGCCGTCGAGCGACAGAGAGCCGGTCGGGAGCCGTTTGTTAATCTCTTCCCTTTGTCTCCTGCGGTTAGCGGGAGCCGCCCGCGTTCAAATCGATTTTTGCCCGCTCCGACGTTAGCGCATGCGCTCGCTATCGCGCGCGGGGAAAGCCGTTTCCGTTTCGCGCCGTTAACCGGAAGCTCGCCGTTCGCCGGGTGGAGAGAGAGAGAGAGAGAGAGAGAGAGAGAGAAAGGACGTCCGCGCTTAGACATGGTTCAGACGTTTCCTGTCACTTAAGTCGCTTTTCCACCACATGGTACCGGGTCAACTCGACTCGACTCTACTCGACTTTTTTGGTTTTCCATCGGACAAAAGTTGTGGATAGTACCTGGTACTTCTTTTTGGTGTCACCTCCGTCGAGGTTCCAAGCGAGCTGAGGCGATACCAAAAGGTGACGTGAAAACACTACAGACCACTGATTGGTCAGAAACGGCAGTTTCATGCGGCGTCGCTAATGACAACCAGCTACATTGACGGGGGGGTACTATCTGCAAAACAAAGTACCTGGTACCAAAAGCGAGTAGAGTCGAGTCGAGCAGGTACCATGTGGTGGAAAAGCAGCTTTAGATGTGCAACTCTCATAAAAAGCCCAAATGCCAACCAGTCTCCCTCTACCCTACAGCCCAGTGTTTTAGAGTATTTGTAGAATTCAGTAAAGTCCAGCTGTGCACCTGTCACACTGAAACATCACTTATAATAATAATAATAAATAATGTGCGCTTCCCTGTGTGTCGCTATCTGGTGATTGGAAGTAGTGCAGAGAAATATGCAAATTAGGCATCCGTTGTTTCTCTGGGATTCTGGGTAACGCAGTATGTTTGCTTGCTTACGTCAGATGCTTCTGCATCTTAGACAAGCAAAGTGGAGCAGATCCCTGCCAAAGAACATTCCAAGATTATTATCATTTGCGTCAGCAGCTATAGTTAATAGTTTATTTTCAGCACAGTTAAGTGAACTCCAAATATATCTGTATTTTTCTTAAGTTTCTGTGTTGGCCTGTAAACATCATGCTGTACTCTACAGTTCACTTGAGCAATATCGGGATTTATTTTACATATTAAAACTCACACAGGTGTTTGTGTTTTTGATTTTTGGAGATATTACTTTAAAACAGTCACTACTATGTGGGAGGCCAAGGAGGAATTTAATGTCAATAGACAACTCAATTTAGTTGCTGTTTTTTTAATTCTTTTTTTTTGCATTATTCAGACATTTTAATTTCGGAATTTCTATATGCAAGGAAATTAAATGATTACTTTCTTTGTTCAATGTCCCCTTGATGCCCAGAAGAACACTGAGTATGTTAGAATGATTGTAAGTGCACTGCCTGGGTGGACTTGCAATCAGGAAATGGTCTACCTGAGCTCTAAGTGGGGTCTACTTCAGGCCTCAACACTTTACCAGACATATACTTTTTTAGTTTTTTATTACTTATTTATTTGTTTTACATTTTGGGCATTAAGCCGAGGGTCTTGTCCAGAGTGATTTACACAGCCCACATGTGGTTCATACAGCGCACTTGTACAGATGCACATTTCTCTAAAGTGGTTCAGGTTAAGTACGTTGCTCGAGGGTACAAATGCAAAGGCTTTTCCGCTTGGGAGTTGGACCTGAAACCTTGGGACTGGACACCAAGTTCCCACACCTTTATGACGCACCAACTGAGACGTGAAATAGGTTACAATTGTGACAGTCGGGACAACAGTGCAGCATGAGGTGGGTTTGCCACTTCGAGGTTGCCAGTTTGAGTCCCAGCTGGGGCACTGCTGTTGCAGCCTTGAGCAAGGTTCTTATGCTGAAGTGCTTCAACATAAGAATGCAACATAAAGAATGTAATCTGTACAAATCGCTCTAGATGAGAGCTTCTGCTAAAAGCCTTAAGTGTAGATGTACCTCCTTCTGCTAAATGCCTGATGTGTTGATGCACCTCCTGCTAAATTCCTAAAGTGTAGATGTACCTCCTGTTAAATGCCTAAAGTATAGATGTACCTCCTTAAGTTTTATGTAAGTTATTGTGATTATCGTGGTGATGCAAAATGAAGGTAATTCTTATGCATGCTGTATAGCATGGCAAAAGCCTGTGTACAATAGACAATAATTTGTCTGTCTGTCTGCCTGTATGTCTGTCCATCTGTCCTCCATCTGTCTGTCTGTCTGCCTGCCTGCATGCCTGTCTGTCTGTTTGTCCGTCTGTCTGTCTGTCTGTCCGTCCTCCATCTGTCCATCTGCCTGTCTGTCTGCCTACCTACCTGCCTGCTTGTCTGTCTGTATGCCTGCCTTCATGCCTGTCTGTCTGTCTATCTTCCTGCCTGCCTGCCTGCATGTCTGTCTGTCTGTCTGTCTGTCTGTCTGTCTCTCTGCATGCCTGTCTGTCTGTGTCTGTCTGCATGCCTGTCTGTCTCCCTGTCTGCATGCCTGTCTGTCTGTCTGTCTGTCTGTCTGCATGCTTGTCTCTCTGTCTGCCTAAAGAACAGCAGTGGAACAGTGATGCTCCACCCCGCTGTTTTCACCCCGCTCCTCTGAAACATCGGCGTTTGAAACGGATGTTTCCGGAACGCGGGGCGGTGTGAGAGGCTCGGGAGCACTCAGCCTTGCGCAAAAAGAGAGGGTGGCATTTTTGTAATGGCAGAGGGGCATGCTGGGAAGGCCAATGTAAAACAAGAGAGGCTGGAGTGAAGATATTTAATCAGGCCTGTTCAGCGATAATGGCCTGCTTCGGCTGCGGGGAAGATTGTGGCTCTGCTCTGCATTGATTGGCTCCATCTCATCGCAAGGTCAGAGTGATTGATGGGCATCACGCTCATCACCCACCCCGCTCGCTGATGAGGCCCACGCCATTTCCGTGATGAATAGTTTGATTCGGCGCTCCGTGTGGCGTCTTCGCTGGCAGCCAGGAGTGCTTGTGTTTCAGGGCATGGGAAACGGCTCAAAACAAGTCCGGAAACAGACTGTAGAGAGGACATCATACACCTCTGTGCACCTCTGAACATCACACCTGCACACCATCCACACCTGTACACCTCTGTACATCACACCATCCACACCTGTACACCTCTGTACATCACACCTGTACACCGTCCACACCTGTACACCTCTGAACATCACACCTGCACACCGTCCACACCTGTACACCTCTGAACATCACACCTGTACACCATCCACACCTGTACACCTCTGTACATCACACCTGTACACCATCCACACCTGTATACCTCTGAACATCACACCTGCACATCACACCTCTGCACACCCTATAAACCCTGTATACACAATATTCACCCTCTGTAGCCCCTACATAAATGCGTTATAAACCCTCTATAACTCTGTAACCATATATACAGTCAATACACTCTCTAGATACTCACTATAAGCCCTCTTTATACTCTCTAAACCCTCAATGCACACTATGCACTCACTATACACAATCTACATGCCTTCTAGAGATCCCATGTAAACCCACTACAGACTGTCTATCAACGCTATACGTCCGGTGTGGGGGTAGGTTTTTGTTCTAGCCCTGCTCCTGATTCAACTAATTTTAAGAATCATGTCGAATCAGGTGCCTTACTGCTGGGCTAGAACAAAAACCTGCACCCACACCAGCCCTTTTCGGGTGAGATTGGACACTCCTGCTCTTTACGTTGAGTAATGTGTCTCTATCTTCTGGCCCTAATAAATCCAGAGTAGGAAAGGCAATTTCATTTGTCACCGAATGAATTCAGCTCCTGAACCTTTTCAAAGACTCAACTTTTTCTTTCAAAGGTCTTCTTAACTTTTCATAGTGAATGTATGCAACTGTGTTAATGCTGAAGTATCTGTCTGTCCGCCTGTCTGTGTCTGTCTGTTTGTCCTACAACCTACTCACAGTGCAAAATCCTGACACAGTTAGCTTATTACACTATATGTCAAAGACACCATTAAAAGGGAATGAGAAAGACCTGCACACGGTTGGCCTATACCTGCTCGGTTGCAACACTCGACGGAATTAAAGCTGGATACGGGTGTCCATGTCAAGTGCTTAAGCACACACAGGATAAATGATACAGTCTGTCTGATTGAGTACTTTAATGGGGTCACGGTGAATTGCTGTTGTTTCAGCAATGCTCTGCAAAGACCACCTGCATAATTACTCTCACTAATCACCTCATTGTTATTTTTCTAAGATAACTTTTAAAAAATGTATAAAGCCTGATCGTTTGGCTATTTTCCCTGTCCCAGCTTGAACACAAGCCAGCTGAAACCAGCAAGACTATATAAAAATGTTCTCCATATGGGTGACTTCATATTTCATATGGGAGAACTACCAAATATGATTTAATTCAGTACAGACATCTTATGTGTTTGAAAGCTCATGTCATTTGGCCAGGGTCACCTGTCTTTGACCAGAAGAACCACTGGGTCTGCTACGTTCTGTTTTCACTGAAAAATCAGACACATTTCAGGGCCAGTAGAGTGTAGAAGAGCATACGGGGAACGAGGCAGAGACCCTTGGGGTGTTTGACACAATGCAGGAAACTCCCTGGTGACAAACCTAGGCTGTCATGGACTAAATGGCCTGTTCTCCTCATTATGTATTCTTATGCTCTTATGTTCTAGATAGACTCAATGGCCTGTTCTCCTTATTATGTATTGTTATGTTCTTATGTTCTAGATGGGCTGAATGGCCTGTTCTCCTCAATATGTGTTCTTATGTTCTTATGTTCTAGATAGGCTCAATGGCCTGTTCTTCTCATTATGTATTCTTATCTTCTTATGTTCTAGATAGGCTGAATGGCCTGTTCTCCTCAGTATGTGCTCTTATGTTCTTATGTTCTAGATGGGCTGAATGGCCTGTTCTCCTCATTATGTATTCTTATGTTCTCTATGGGCTGATTGGCATGTTCTCATTATGTATGTACATAGCCTGTTCCTGTTCCTGAGTTCTCATGTTCCCCTGGTCCCTCCGCAGGTTCCTTCATGGTGGTGAACGCCTCTGGGCGGGCCTCCGGGCAGAAGGCCCACCTGCTGCTGCCCACGCTGAAGGAGAACGACACGCACTGCATCGACTTCCACTACTCGCTGTCCAGCCGCGACGGCTCGGGCCCCGGGGCGCTCAACGTCTACGTCAAGGTCAACGGCGGCCCGCAGGGCAACCCCGTGTGGAACGCCTCGGCCTTCGTCACCGAGGGCTGGGTCAAGGCCGAGCTCGCCATCAGCACCTTCTGGCCCAACTCCTACCAGGTAACAGCACGTCTCCCGCGGCAACGCGCTACAGTCAAACGCCAACTCCTGCTAGGTACTGTAGGTTATTCAAGATATTACCAAAAACAAGTAAAATGACCGTTATCCCAGGAAGAAGCAGATCAGAAGTTCGTAGTAAAAACAGGAAGATTTATTACGTAGCCGGCTACGGGAACAACTCAGCGAGAAAGTTCAAAATAGTACTGGTGGGTGATTAGATTTATACAGTTTAGAGTGGGTACATTTTGCATAATGTCAGAACTGGAGCACTGCCTCTGATTGGTGATAAGTGGCTGTGCTTCCTTCCGATTGGACCATTCAAATTCAAACCCATCCTGTCTATTCAAACAGGTTCCATTCACATTGAAATTGAAATACAACAGGGGGGCTCGCCCCCTTCCCCCCCGGGGCCCAGCGGAAACTTTCCAAACGCAGAATACACAAAAATGTCTGTTTCCCAACAGTACCATACATCTCTATGGCAACACACTACAGCCAAAGGCCAACTCCTGCTAGGTACCATACATCTCTATGGCAACGCACAACACCCAAACACCAACTCCTACTAGGTACTGTACATCTCTATGGCAATGCACAACACCCAAACACCAACTCCTACTGGGTACCATACATCTCTATGGCAATGCACAACACCCAAACACCAACTCCTACTAGGTACTGTACATCTCTATGGCAATGCACAACACCCAAACACCAACTCCTACTGGGTACCATACATCTCTATGGCAATGCACAACACCCAAACACCAACTCCTACTGGGTACCATACATCTCTATGGCAATGCACAGCACTCAAACACCAACTCATACCAGGCACTTTATGTCTCCACAGCAATGCAAAGCACTCAAACGCAATTCCACCCTATCCCATTCCATCCCATAATCAATGTCTGTCTGAAATTGCTGTGACGTGTGCCCATGTGACCAGCTTCTCAACCCGCTTTACAATCGAATGCAGGTTTTTTTAAAGGTGTAATTCTGGACAAACCTGGTTTGGAGATTACTTTTTGATATATCACTTTGTCTAGTGAAAAAAAAGCAAAGCCTTGTATTTATTTCAACGCAAAGTTTTTTGGGGAAAAAAGGCAGATTGAATCTGAAGCTCGGTGGCCCAGGTCTCATATTGTGTGAAGGCAGATTATGTTTTTCTCAGACGGCGGGAGAGACCCGCCTGCTCCGTGACGCACGCGCTCGGTAGCGAGCGTCTCCGTTTCGCCTCGTCGCGACGTTCGGGACGAGCGGTTTTTCTAGCCGCGGTGACCGTGGCCTGGAGACTCGGAGCCGAACGAACGACTCATGTGCCCCCCCATCTTCTGTTGCTCAAGAGGTTGGGGTTCTGCTGTTTTACACATTACAAAACTAAATCACATTTTGGCATTAAGTAGAACTTCTTATTCAAGGCCACTTCTAGAAGTGCACACATTCCGGTTTAGCCAATGGAAAGAGCCTGACACAGAGTCATCTGGGTCACAGCCAATAGTAATTATCATTGCATAGACCTACCTTTACTGTAAGCACTGCGCTAGGTACCGAAGGGGATTTGAGGACACACTGCTTTGAGTAGCAGATGCGTTTGAGGGTATAGCTATAGCTATATATAGCGCAGGTAGGGCAGCTACACCCATGATAAATGCGTGGAGCTCTGTGTTAGCTGAGCCAAGATGCGGGGAGATTTCACAATGCTCTCTTGCACACAAGCCACAAGGGGTTTTATTTTAAACAGTAGTATAGAGGCTAGTCAATATTTGTCCACACGCTTTTACTAACAGCGGGTTGGGTTTTCCGACAGAAGGAGCGATGTTTATGTGCACCTGGGAACGGGATCTATAATGCGTAGTGTGGTTCTCTGCTGCGGAGGGACTTGCCCGGAACAGAAGGGGAATGTTCCGGAATTGTGGTTGGAGGGGCAGGTTGAATTCATCCGTACAATGTAGGAATTATTCCGTTTGGAAACTGCCACTGACAGCTCATCTCTGACTCTTTGCACGCGGATTGGTTCAGTTACGTAATTCAGTACTAGAATCAAATTTTTTTTCTTCCTTTTTTAAAGTTAACGGTGAGGTGAATATGGTAATTAGGTCAGTGTGCTACGTTTCGTGTGGCTGTGGTAACGGCTTTGAGACTCAGCAGTGTTTCTAGCAGTGGCTAGAAATAGCCGTTTGGCCTAGCGGAATGCCTCTACGAACTGACTCCAGGAAAGATTCTGTAACTAAAGTTTCGTCACCTTTGTGCGGCTGTGTCGTAAATCACCTGCTTTATCCCTCACCTGCGAATGTAAGTGAAATAAGCTTTGTGGAAATACTTTCTAGGGCATCTCTCCATCACCCCATCCCTCCCTCCCTCCCTCCCCTCCCTCCCTCCCGGTAGAGACTGAAGGTGAAGGCAGCCAGGGAGAGATGGAAGAGGATCACGGAGATTTGCTCGGTCGGAAATAAAATGTCAACAAACGCGTTTCTCGTCCGCGAAACGGCGTCCTTGAGCACACGGCTCCGTAATTGTCTCCGGTGAGCAGCCGCGTCGCAGCAGAAGAGCAAACATTTGGGCAGCAGTGTGAATATTTAGGTGTTTACACTTCCCCCCCCGCGATCAAATATTCATTTAGTCCCCGGATGCATACGACGAGGAGATAATCCAGAAAAGCTTTTTTTTTTGTTCCCCCCCCCCCCACCGTCCCAGTCTCTGACGCCTTTTTCCATCACGGAAGGCTCGCGGAAGGATATTTGATTGTTTACGACGCGCTGAGTTATTAAACGAGCCTTATTAATTTGTTTTTTACGACGGGGCTGGCTGCCGTCGATGGCGCCGGAGCCGGAGCGTTTTCGATAACCGCTGCGAGATCCAGCTGCGCGGCGTCGAGGAGAACGACGGGAACCTGCTGCGCGCTCGATTTGTCAAACGAGCACCAGTACGCGAACAAATTGGCGCACAGCAGGAATATTTACCGAACGTGGTGTGCCATTAAAAACATAATACCCTCTGCCTGTCTATTATTATTATTATTATTATTATTATTATTATTATTATTATTATTATTATTATTATTATTGTTATTATTATTATTATTATTATTATTATTAAGGGGCATCGGTAGCTCAGTGGTAGAGCTTCCGCCTGCCATGCCGGCCAATGCCCCAAAACCCAGCCACTGAGGATGCGCAAGTCAGCGCATTCGTAGTGCCGGTCCCAAGCCTGGATAAATGGGAGGGTTGCGTCAGGAAGGGCATCCAGCGTAAAACGCACGCCAAATCAAATATGCGGATCAGGATGATCCGCTGTGGCGACCCCTAATGGGAACAGCCGAAAGAAGAAGAAGATTATTGTTATTGTTATTATTATTATTATTATTATTATTATTCTTTCAGTAATATAACCGATGTTAATAATACAGTACTAATACTGAATACAGATGTTTTAAAGCTGTCCCATTCAGGCTGAGAGTCTCCTAATATGTGTGTTTTACAAAATCGTGTTTCCCCCTCCCTCCCGCCCTCCCTTTCCCCCCCGCCTCACCAGTAAAAGCGTAGGTGAGAGCAGGCAGGTGTCCCAGGGGTGCACGAGGGACTCATAAACCGCAGTCTGCTTCGGGCCCCCGACAGAACGGCGGCGCGCGACGACAAAAGCGTTTATTTGTTTTGCGGAGAGGCTGCGAAGCGGCGGGTGTAGACACGGGAGGCGCGTCCTAATAACAGCTGGCGTGGGAGGCGCGAATTAGAGCCGTCTGCAGAGCCGCCTGCGCGAAATCGCACGAGGGCCCCGAGAGTACGGTCCCCAGCGCCGGTTCTGTTAGGTGAGTCTCACCTGCTCTGTGCTGGGGGGAGGGGGGGGGGGCGTGGGTGACGCCGTTCGCGCTTCGGGTGTGTTGTGGGCGGCCGGGGTTTTCCGCATCCGCGTCGGCCAGGGGGAGGCGCTGTGCGAGTCGGGGAGAGCCCTCGGCAGGCCGGGCTCCCGTCTCGGACCCGGCTGCCGGAAAAACGAAGCGCCGGACGCTTCTCCCGCCCTCGCGGGGCGGCGCGGGGGGAGGCCGGCAGAACCGCCCGGGACAGCGGCCTGGCACACGGCGTCCGGTTCTGGATTCAGCCGGAGCCGGACCGCGGTTAACGCGGCTTTTGACGGGCGAGGAGGCGCCCGTCTGAAGCGTCGAGCGAGGAGAGAGGGAGGCGATGCTGTCCGTGCCGAACGGCGTTCTCATGCGGGAGGCGAGACGCCTCGATCGGGTCGCGACGATCCGACGCGAAACAGCCGCTTTGATGGAGAATTACGAGCCGCCGCCGCTTCGAGGAGCCTTTAAATCCAACTTGGCGTGACGGGAAATTGCAGGTCCTTCCTGCTAACGCAGAGATGAAAGGCAGAACCTTCTCTCCGGAGGACGTCCGGGGGAATGTTTGCCGCGTTATCTGTTATGTCATTATCTCTGTGTAATAACTCCCGTCCGACAGATGTGCGCCGCAGCTGCTGATGTATTTACACTTTCGCTGGAGCTCCTTCGCGGACGGAGGTGGATTCTGGGAAATGCCGAGGAGTACCGGCTGTGGGGGGGGTGTGAAAATGCGTCAGTGTTGAGGATGTTATATCGCAGTGGAGTTAAGTGCGTTGTTAGGGTGTTGCTAAGGGTGGTGTAAGTGGCGTAAGGTTACACCTGTAGTCATCGCCCCCCTCCCCCCCCCCCCCCCCCCCCCCCCCCCCCCCCCCCCCCCCCCCCCCCCCCACTCTGCTGGACTGGCTCTTTGAGGGGCGCTGAGTCACAGCTGGTCTCTCTCACTAATGCTACTCAGGGTCTGCCTGGGTTCAGCACTATTACACCCAGGTGTCAATATCAATTACACACACACACACACACACTCACGCTCACACGCTCACACACACTTACTTACACACACACTCACACACACACACTCATATGCTCACACACACACACACTCACGCTCACACGCTCACACACACTTACTTACACACACACACACATGCTCACACGCTCACACACACTTACTTACACACACACTCACACACACACTCATATGCTCACACACACACGCACACTCACACTCACACGCTCACACACACTTACTTACACACACACACACACACACACTCATATGCTCACACACACATACACACACATGCTCACACGCTCACACACACTTACTTACACACACACACACACACACACTCATATGCTCACACACACACACTCACGCTCACACGCTCACACACACTTACTTACACACACTCACACACACGCACTCATTTACACGCACACACATACATACTCGCACGCACACACACACACACACACACACTCACATGCTCACACACACACTTTCTTACACACACACTCACTTACACACACACACACACACTCATATGCTCACACACTCACATACACACTTGCACACACTCACTCGCACACATACACACACGTGAAAATGCACACGCACACACACACACACACTCACACACACACACACAATCAGTGCTTGTACATGTCATAGTTTTCACCTGGACTCTAAATTGATCAGCAGACGTACACAGGTACATTAAAGCAGATCTAAAAAGCAGCACCTTTTCTACACTGAGAGGCTGCTGGTGGTAGCTGAAACAGAGCAGTACCTTGCTAGCCGCTTCGCTTTCTTTCAGGAGAAGGCTGATAAATTCAGCTTGTGTACGTACGCGCCCAGACTCACAAAAATAAAAAATAACGGTTGGCCCTTACAGCGTAGACGATCTGCTCGGTTTCACCAAAATCGTGACATTTCAGGTTCCGTCACAAGTTTTGTAAGATCTGTTTCTTCCCGAGATGAATCAAAGCCTGGGCCCGCTTCCATTACGAAAACGGCACGGCTTTCATCAACGGCGGTGACATCGGTCGTGTCTGCGGCGATGCTAGAAAATAAAATTATGCTGTGATTCCGTCGCCACGTTTGAACCAGCTGGACTGAGCACGCAAGTGCTTGTAAATTACTGTTGACTTATCAAAGGCGCATGCGGTTTCTCTCAAATCAAATCAACCAGCGATACACGGCCCCGATATGCATGGCATCCTTGGATGATATGCTACGTTGATTCCATTACCTGCTTATCAAGATGCTGGGTTCCGAAGGGAGAGACCGTGTACCGCGCAAGCGTGCCATTACAATAAAACTGAGAGTCTGGCCAACGGTGACATTGCTGAGAACAGAAAGTCACACAGAATGAAAAACGCTTAGGAACACACACACACACACACACACACACACACACACACCCACACCCACACACACACACACACACCCAGACGCACACACACCCCAGTGCGTGCACACACACACACACACACGTACACACACAAACACCCTCATGTGCACACACACACATATACACACACACACACACACCCTCATGTGTGAACACGCACACACACAAACACCCTCATGCGCGCACACACACACACACACACCCAGATGCGCACACACACACACACACACACCCCAGTGCGTGCACACACACACACACACACACGTACACGCACACACACACATGTACGCACACAAACACCCTCATGTGTGAACACGCATACACACACACAAACACCTCACGTGCGCGCACACACACACACACACCTCTTTTGCGTGCACACACACACATACCCTAGTGCGCACACACACACGCACACACACACACACACACACACACTCTTCCGGTTGTTAGATTTATCAAATTGTCCCAGTTGGTAAAATACCCTCTGGCTGCCAAAACAAAACAAACTGTACTATAGATCTTTAGTGTCATCTAACATCTTGCTCTTCTCGGCAAAAGCTAACATGCTGATCGGCTTAAGGTAGCCTAACCTCTCCCTTCTAATCTCTGCTGCACCTCCGGCTCTGTGTAAACCAGCTAATGATGCCTGCTCTATAATGCATCATATCTGCTCTATAATGCATCATATCTGCTCTATAAAGCATTATTTCTGCTCCGCAATGCATATCTTGTGTAATAATGCCTAATGTCTTTTTTTATAATGCATAATGTCTAGTCCATAATTCATCATGGCTACTCCATAACCAATCATGTCTGCTCCATAATGTGTGCATTATAATGCACAATGTGTGCATTGTAATACACCGTGTCTGCTTGAGAATACGCAATGTCTGAGTTATGCTGCATAATCTCTGTCGCCGTATGTCATTTTGCGCTCAGCACACAAGAGTGAACCATGATTACAGGAATAAATCACACCCCGATGCACCCCTGTCTCTTGCACATGCAGAAGTGCTGCAGCAGTGGTTCAGACTGATCCTATAACATTTGCCTGTCGTGTGATGCTCCATGCCTAGAAACATATGGTCTAATTAAGCCCAAACAGTGTTTTTTTTTGTGCCTGCTTTCAGTATGAAAGCCTCTAAAAACAGCCTCCCAGAAAGGTTCTGTAACTAAAGTTTAGTCAAGCTCTGACAATTTTATAAATCAAACTGCCTTATTCCTCCCTGTGAAAATGTAAGTGAAATAACCTTTGTGGGGATACTTTCTAGGGCAGCTCAAAAGTATTTTTTCTCTCACTGTCTCCCTCCTTCTCTCCCCCTCCCTCCCTCCCTCTCTTTCTCCCTCCATCCCTCTCTCCCCCCCTCCCTCTCTCCCTCCCTTCCTCTCTCCCCTCCCTCCCTCTCTCTCTCCCTCGCTCCCCCTCTCTCCCCTCACTTCCTCTCTCTCTCTCTCTCCCTCCATGCAGGTGATATTTGAGGCCATCTCAGTGCAGGGCCACCCAGGATTCATTGCGGTGGATGAAGTCAGAGTCCTGGCCCACCCCTGCAGTAAGTGTCCCGCTGCGCCCCCCCCCGTCCTGCCCGGCATCTGTCCCCGCTCTCCTGCCCCAATCCCCTGGCACCTCCGTCTGCCATGTCCTGCGCCCGCAAGGCACTCGCTGTACTGGTTTCTCTCTGAAGGCCAGAGCAAGGCGCTCGCTGTACTGGTTTCTCTCTTAAGGCCAGAGCAAGGCGCTCGCTGTGCTGGTTTCTCTCTGAAGGCCAGAGCAAGGCGCTCACTGTGCTGGTTTCTCTCTGAAGGCCAGAGCAAAGCGCTCACTGTGCTGGTTTCTCTCTGAAGACCAGAGCAAGGCGCTCGCTGTACTGGTTTCTCTCTTAAGGCCAGAGCAAGGCGCTCGCTGTGCTGGTTTCTCTCTGAAGACCAGAGCAAGACGCTCGCTATGCTGGTTTCTCTCTGAAGGCCAGAGCAAGGCGCTCACTGTGCTGGTTTCTCTCTGAAGGCCAGAGCAAGGCGCTCACTGTGCTGGTTTCTCTTTGAAGGCCAGAGCAAGGCGCTCACTGTGCTGGTTTCTCTCTGAAGGCCAGAGCAAGGCGCTCACTGTGCTGGTTCCTCTCTGAAGGCCAGAGCAAGGCGCTCGCTATGCTGGTTTCTCTCTGAAGACCAGAGCAAGGTGCTCACTGTGCTGGTTTCTCTCTGAAGGCCAGAGCAAGGCGCTCGCTGTGCTGGTTTCTCTCTGAAGGCCAGAGCAAGGCACTCGCTGTGCTGGTTTCTCTCTGAAGACCAGAGCAAGGCACTCTCTGTGCTGGTTTCTCTCTGAAGACCAGAGCAAGGTGCTCACTGTGCTGGTTTCTCTCTGAAGACCAGAGCAAGACGCTCGCTATGCTGGTTTCTCTCTGAAGACCAGATCAAGGTGCTGTCTGTGCTGGTTTCTCTCTGAAGACCAGATCAAGGCGATCACTGTGCTGGTTTCTCTCTGAATATCAGAGCAAGCCTCTCACTGTGCTGGTTTCTCTCTGAAGACCAGAGCAAGGTGCTCACTGTGCTGGTTTCTCTCTGAAGGCCAGAGCAAGCCTCTCACTGTGCTGGTTTCTCTCTGAAGACCAGAGCAAGGCGCTTGCTGTGCTAGTTTCTCTCTGAAGACCAGAGCAAGGTGCTCACTGTGCTGGTTTCTCTCTGAAGGCCAGAGAAAGGTGCTCGCTGTGCTGGTTTCTCTCTGAAGGCCAGAGAAAGGTGCTCGCTGTACTGGTTTCTCTCTGAAGGCCAGAGAAAGGCGCTCGCTGTGCTGGTTTCTCTCTGAAGGCCAGAGCAAGGCACTCGCTGTGCTGGTTTCTCTCTGAAGACCAGAGCAAGGCGCGCTGCTACTGAATATCAGAGCAAGCCTCTCACTGCTGGTTTCTCTCTCTCAGAGCAAGGCCGGTGTGAGCTGAAGACCAGGCAAGGTGCTCACTGTGCTGGTTTCTCTCTGAAGGCCAGAGCACGGCGCTCACTGTGCTGGTTTCTCTCTGAAGGCCAGAGCAAGGCGCTCACTGTGCTGGTTTCTCTCTCTCTCCTATCGGGGGAGTCACAGCTCGGCGCGGCTCCATAATTCATAGCGGCGCGCAAATCTAATTACACCGCAGGTAAATAAATGGCGAGAGTAAATAACGCAATTGCGTTTCTCAGGAAACGTTTAACGTCAAGATAAATTCCTGCATTAGCCTGATCCGCGTGTATCCCATTATCCCTGCTTTCTGAGCCCCGGTGGAGACGGAGGCTGAATTGCATCCTTAACCCTGCCTCTCGAGGACGCCAGGCATGAGCCCGGGTTGTCTCCCATTCCTTTGCGCGGAACCTCGCGGTAATTCCTACCAAACGCGCGTTTCTCACAGGAAAGGAAAGGGAAGGAAGGGAAAAAAGATCTAATTACTGTGAGGGTTCAGAGGTATTCCCCATCTGTCAGTCTGTGTGTGCGAGTATTTATGCATCGGCACTGAAGGGCGGCAGTTTTGTGTGTGTGAGTGTGCGTGGGTGTGTGGGTATGTGTTTGTGTTTGTGTGTGGGTGTGTGTAGATGTGTGCGTGTGGTGTTTGTGTGCGCGTGTGTGTGTGTGTGCGTGTGTGTGAGTTTGTGTGTGTGTTTGCGTGTGTGTGTGTGTGTGTGAGTTTGTGTGTGTGTTTGTGTTTGTGTGTGGGTGTGTGTAGATGTGTGTGTGTGGCGTTTGTGTCCGCGTGTGTGTGTGTGTGTGTGCGTGTGTGTGTTTGCGTGTGTGTGTGTGTGTGCGCGTGTGTGTGTGTGTGTGTGTTCGCGTGTGTGTGTGTGTGTGTGTGTGTGTGTGTGTATGTGTGTGTGTGTCATTAAGTCTTGGCGTGCTCCTTTGCAGGGAAAGCCCCACACTTTCTGAGGCTGCAGAACGTGGAGGTGAACATGGGACAGAACGCCACGTTCCAGTGCATCGCTGGCGGGAAGTGGTCTCAGCACGACAAACTGTGGCTACAGGTGAGCCAGTCTGTGCCCTACACACCTCCACCTCTGTCTGTGATTCTGTCTGTACCCTACACACCTCCACCTCTGTCTGTGATTCTGTCTGTACCCTACACACCTCCACCTCTGTCTGTGATTCTGTCTGTACCCTACACACCTCCACCTCTGTCTGTGATTCTGTCTGTACCCTACACACCTCCACCTCTGTCTGTGATTCTGTCTGTACCCTACACACCTCCACCTCTGTCTGTGATTCTGTCTGTACCCTACACACCTCCACCTCTGTCTGTACCCTACACACCTCTACCTGTCTGTACCCTACACACCTCCACCTGTCTGTACCCTACACACCTCCACCTGTCTGTACCCTACACACCTCTACCTGTCTGTACCCTACACACCTCCACCTGTCTGTGATTCTGTCTGTACCCTACACACCTCCACCTCTGTCTGTGATTCTGTCTGTACCCTACACACCTCCACCTCTGTCCATACCCTACACACCTCTACCTGTCTATACCCTACACACCTCCACCTCTGTCTGTACCCTACATACCTCCACCTCTGTCTGTACCCTACACACCTCCACCTCTGTCCGTACCCTACACACCTCCACCTCTGTCTGTACCCTACACACCTCCACCTCTGTCTGTGATTCTGTCTGTACCCTACACACCTCCACCTCTGTCTGTACCCTACACACCTCTACCTGTCTATACCCTACACACCTCCACCTCTGTCTGTACCCTACACACCTCCACCTCTGTCCATACCCTACACACCTCCACCTCTGTCTGTACCCTACACACCTCCACCTCTGTCTGTGATTCTGTCTGTACCCTACACACCTCCACCTCTGTCTGTACCCTACACACCTCTACCTGTCTATACCCTACACACCTCCACCTCTGTCTGTACCCTACACACCTCCACCTCTGTCCATACCCTACACACCTCTACCTGTTTATACCCTACACACCTCCACCTCTGTCTGTACCCTACATACCTCCACCTCTGTCTGTACCCTACACACCTCCACCTCTGTCTGTACCCTACACACCTTCACCTGTCTGTACCCTGCACACCTCCACCTCTGTCTGTACCCTACACATCTCAACCTCCGTCTGTACCCCACACACCTTCACCTGTCTGTACTCTATACACCTCCACCTCTGTCTGTATCATACACACCTCCACCTGTCTGTACCCTACACACCTCCACCTCTGTCTGTGAGTCTGTCTGTACACTACACACCTCCACCTGTCTGTACCCTACATACCTACACCTCTGTCTGTACCATACATACCTCCACCTCTGTCTGTACCCTACACACCTCCACCTCTGTCTGTACCCTACACACCTCCACCTCTGTCTGTACCCTACACACCTCCACTTCTGTCTGTACCCTACACACCTCTACCTGTCTGTACTCTACACACCTCCACCTCTGTCTGTGAGTCTGTCTGTACACTACACACCTCCACCTGTCTGTACCCTACATACCTACACCTCTGTCTGTACCATACATACCTCCACCTCTATCTGTACCCTACACACCTTCACATTTGTCTGTACCCTACACACCTCCACCTCTGTCTGTCAGTCTGTCTGTACACTACACACCTCCACCTGTCTGTACCCTACACACCTCCACCTCTGTCTGTACCCTACACATCTCCACCTGTCTGTATCCTACACACCTCCACCTGTCTGTGCCCTACAAACTTCCACACTCTGTCTGTTCCCTACACAACTCCATGTTTGTCTATACCCTACACAACCTCCACCTGTCTGTGAGTCTGTCGCTATCCATTACAGCTCTACCTCTGTTTGTTCGATGCATGATACACGATCGCTCAATCCCCCTAGAACTGGTACTGTAGTGTAACTGATACAGACTGTGGCTGAGATTGTGATAAATGCCATCACGTGAGTGCATGTGTGGTGGGGAATTCGGAGTGAGAGTGAAGGAGATGTTTTTTGGAGCATTGTCATTGGATGCTCTGCTGTGTGTGCCTGTTGAAATGAACCGATGCTGTGTGGCCTAATCTCACAGTTGATTCAACGCTGTTGTCGCTTAGCATGCTAACTTCTAGCAGGTCAAATCTGTTCTCTTCAGATCCTTTTGTTACCCAATGCTGACATTTCTAACTGTGAAAAGTATATCATGAAAGCACTGCTAGAGCCAAATATTTGCAGGATGAGTTCTTTTCATGTAGCAGCAATTATGGTCTTAACAGAGCTTCACAGGCAGTCTGCCTGGTGTGCAGTGTCTGCTCAACGTCTGCCTTCATATTTTTCAAGTGGAGATAAGATGCAAAAAAAAAAATGTTATCAGAGAATGTGCAATGGATGCTGATTTTGTTGCAGAGCGATCCGTAGACCTTTAATGTGCCTGATAATGTGGCTGAATTGTAATGTCTAGTCAACAGCCTCTAATAACAGCCTCTGCAGTGGCCTTCCTGTCATAATCAGCCTTCTATTGTGATCAAATTTACGGTCTCATCTGTGAAAATTAAAACTAGAATCACAGCAAAATAAAGGGATGTGGGCAGTTGGTATTTGCGAGGTATTGCCTTCATTTTCTACTTCTACTACTGCTGCTGCTACTACTACTACTACTACTCTTACTTCTGCCGCTACTGCTGCTGCTACTACTACTACTACTACTCTTACTTCTGCGCTACTGCTGCTGCTACTACTACTACTACTACTCTTACTTCTGCTGCTACTGCTGCTACTACTACTACTACTACTCTTACTTCTACTACTGCTGCTGCTACTACTACTACTACTACTCTTACTTCTGCTACTGCTGCTGCTACTACTACTACTACTACTCTTACTTCTGCTACTGCTGCTGCTACTACTACTACTACTACTCTTACTTCTACTACTGCTGCTGCTACTACTACTACTACTACTCTTACTTCTGCTACTGCTGCTGCTACTACTACTACTACTACTAGTACTACTACTACTACTCTTACTTCTGCTACTGCTGCTGGTACTACTACTACTACTACTACTCTTACTTCTGCTGCTACTGCTGCTGCTACTACTACTACTGCTGCTGCTACTATTAGTAGTACTCTTACTACTACTATTACTACTACTACTACTACTACTACTAATGCTACTGCTACTACAAGTATTACTCTTACTACTGCTACTAGTACTCTTTCTACTACTATTTCTACTACTTCTACTTCTGGTACTACTGCTACTATTGCTACTCTTACCGATACTGCTGCTGCTATTATTATTGTTATTATTATTATTGGTGTTGTTATTATTTATATTACAGTAGGACTCAATGAAATATTTCATCAAAATGTCTGAGTGTTGTGTGGACTAGATTTTGAACTCTAGCTCTATTTGTGGTGGAGCGTTTCCTGGAGGAGAGACGGACTGTCCCTCTTAACGAGGCTGTGTAATTAATGATCCTGAGTGTTCTGCGCGCCACGGCCTTGGGCTGCGCGTCTCAGAGTGACCCCCTCTGTTCGGAGGCACGCAAAGACACCGGGCGTGGATCCCAGGGACCACAAACAGCCCCAAAAAAAAGGGACAGGGTGGCGGCGTGTTCTGTAATTATTTAGCCTGGGGCCCCGTGCGTGCGGCGCGTCTTTGTGTTACTCCCGCCGAATCTCAGACGCACCGCGGCGGTCTCAAATCTCAGCGCGCAGCAGCAGAGCCAGCTGTCCGCGCGGCCTTTTAAAAACCTGACACAACGCCTCACCTTCCTCTGCTGATATGCATCACAAAAGATGATCAGGGGCTGGTGAGCCCATTGCACTGGATTAATTAATTTAGTCATGGTGCTGCTCACGCAGTGAGACGGCAAGGTGACCGTGCGCGTGCAAGTGTGTGTGTGTGTGTGTGTGTGCCTGCAAATGCGTGCGTGCGCGCATGCGCGTGCGTGTGTGATTTTACATGTGTTTGTGTGTGTGTGTGCATGAGTGCGTGCAAGCATGTGTGTCTGTGGGTGCATGCGCGTGCGTGTGTGATTTTACATGTGTTTGTGTGTGTGTGTGCATGAGTGCGTGCAAGCATGTGTGTCTGTGGGTGCATGCGCGTGCGTGTGAATGTGCGCAAGTGTATGTGTGGGTGTGTGCGTACGTGTAAAATTGTGTTTTCGTTTGTGTGTCTGTTTGCATGTGAATCCATGTGTGTATGCGTGCGTGGGTTTATGTGTGTGTGAGTGTGTGTGTGTGTGGGCTTACATGTGTGTGTGTGTGTGTGTTGGTACGCGTGCGTGGGCTTACGTATGTGTGTGTGTGTGTGTGTGTGTGTCTGGTTACACGTGTTCGCGCACGCATGCGTGTTTGTGTCTCCATTTGCATGTGAATTCATGTGGTTACTGTACGCGCGTGTGGGTATACGCTTGCGCGGGCTTACGTGTGTGTGTGTGTGTGTGTACGCTTGCGTTTTGCTTACGTGTGTGTATGCATGTGCGCGTGTGTGGTTCCGCGTGTCTGGGCTCACGCGTGTGCGTGTTTCCCATCTCCCCTTGCAGCAGTGGAACGGGAAGGACACGGCGCTGATGGTGACGCGGGTGGTCAACCACCGGCGCTTCTCGGCGACGGTCAGCGTGGCGGACACGGCGCAGAGGAGCGTGAGCAAGTACAGATGCGTGATCCGCTCCGACGGCGGCTCGGGGGTGTCCAACTACGCCGAGCTGATTGTAAAAGGTAACGGCGGTAATAGCGGGTATTAACTATCAATCAGAGCCCAGCTGGGCTTCTGTGGGAATCATTATCCGCACTCAAACCCATCATTACTTCTGCCTGCATCAGCAGAGCCTTCTCTCCTCTCCTTAACCCTTTCGAGAGCGGGTTTTTTTTTTGGAACGTTCTTGTTTTATTTCCTCTTCAGAAATTCTGTGCCAGTGTTCTAGAACTCCCATTCTAGAACACCGGCATAGAGCTCCATTCTAGAACAGTCGTGATTGTGACATCGGCATGTCACAATCACGCGGTGTTCTGTTAACGCGATGTTACGAGAACATTCGAATAACGTATTTGCGATCCTGTACCTTAAAGGGTTAGTTATGCGCAAACTTCTCCAGAGCGAAGAACAGGACCCTGCTGGTTAGAGGAGGAAAAAAGCGGAGGATGCTTGTATGTCCTTTGGGTCGAGGTAGCAGAGGCTAACGTGCTCCCCTGACAAACGGCTGGGTGTACCCCCCCCCCCCCCCCCCACCGGCTGCCATGCCTCACCTTTGCGCTCACCACTGTCCTCGCTCATATTTTCCTTATCGACCAATGGGGCTGTTCGGTTCCTGTTAAACGATCGTATGGTTCTTTAAATGGCCCTGTTTGTGCTGCAGTCACACCCTGACTGTACGCCTTCACTCTGCGTACGGGGGACCGTGGCCCCGAGACGCGGGGAGCTCTCTGCAGGCTACCGTTCGGGACGGGAGCACCTGGAGCCCCTGGTTCCCCGGCCTCAGCACCTCCTCTCCCTCCCGGCAGGGAACCCATTCTATTCTGGCCGTCGCCCGGTAAAAACACAACACCCATCTGGCACTGGGCTGATCGCCGTGGCTACGTGGCAGGGCTCCTCGGCCCGCTTAATATGCACGAATCGGTCCAACCAGGTGCGCTTAGTCCTTTTTTTTTTTTTTCCATTTTTTTTTTTTTTTGGGATGCAAATTTGAGCTGATTTTTTTTTTTTTTTGTTGAAAATTCACCAGGTATCCACTGGAAACCAAGCAGCCTATTCTGGGTGCCATAAAATCAGCCACCACCCCAGTCTGTATCACCCCTGCATCCCATCCCATAGATAGATGGATGGATGGATGGATAGGTAGATAAAAGAGAGATAGATGGATGGATGGATGGATGGATGAATGGATGGGTGGATGGATGGATGGATGGATGGGTGGATGGATGGATGGACGGATAGGTAGATAAAAGAGAGATAGATGGATGGATGGATGGATAGGTAGATAAAAGAGAGATGGATGGATGGATGGATGGATGGATAGGTAGATAAAAGAGAGATAGATGGATGGATGGATGGATGGATGAATGGATGGGTGGATGGATGGATGGATGGATGGATGGATAAATAGATGGAGCTAGCCTTTTTGATGATCCTGGAAATGAACATGGAAATGATCCTGTGCCCACATTATTTCTTGCTTTGTCAATGGGAGAATGGTTCTAAGGCACTGAGATTGCACAGTAGAGTTTTCTCCTCACAAAAACAAGGCAGGGGACTGTCAGGGGTGACAGTGAACAGCTATTTGCAACCAGTGATAACCAGCTGGCTATTGACAATAGTGTCGACAGGTGGATTTTTAATGCTAACAGCACTTGAAAAAAATAAGTTAACTGCGCTTTAAAGTCTTTTATATTAGCTGTACTCTAAAGGTTCTACAATGAATGTGCTTTTTCTTTGTCATTAGCTGTTGCTTTCTCATTGATATTATTATACCAGCTAGAAAAAACTATGACATTGAACATCGAAAAGGGGAGGGGATGTAAATTGCATTAAAAAATCGAAAGAATTACGTTGCTGTTCAACTGCTTTAGAATGTTGGATTTAGTCGCACAGTGATTTTAGAACTGTTAAGAGGCCGAGGTGTCCCGTTGTTGAAAATTAATACACACCCTTGGACCAATCAGAATCGAGTATTCAGCCAATACATTCCATGAAATAATAATAATAATAATAATAATAATAATCATCATCATCAGCATCAGCATCAGCATCATCATAACACAATAATATGAAAAATACTACAATACAGCCTTTATTACATCACACAGTGCTTTTAAATGGTTTCGCTACAGAATATCTATTTTCTGTTGCCAATCTGTCGATGTTGTTCAGTAGCATACCTGAAAACCTGCAACAAAATCCCATTGTGGAAACCAATCTGTCAAATCCTGCACGGAAATGTGGAATCTGTCTTAAATTAAAAAAAAAACTCATCGCATGCCGTTAACCGTTGTGTCGTGAAAATTAAATCTCGAAGCACCTCTTGCTGGGTTCCGGTAGTCTCGCTGGGTTCTAGCCAGCCCTGCCCTGTGCACCGTAACCCACCGCACGACCGCGCGGCGCGAGCTTGACCCGGTCGGCCGTCTCGGGACGAGAACGTCTCCGTCCCCGCCGGGCGCGGGACGGCAGTCGTCGCCGTACGCCACAGCCGGCGGGTCCGCGTGGCGGGCCGGGAGAACGTATGTTTTCGCTCGACGGTCGTCGGGATGGCGGGATTACTGCGACCTTGTGGTGTCCTCCGCCCGCCCCGGGATAGGGCTGGATATACGAGGGGCCCAGGGGCGAGTCGGGACGGGGGAGACTTACGCCCCTCTCTCCGCCGCGCGAGTGGGGGCCGGGGCCGTGGGGCACCGCCGGGCGGTCGCGAGTCAAAGCGTAAACGGCCCCTGACACGGTCACCCGCCATTTTGTTTCTGAAAACGGGGATCCTGTTTGGGGGGAAGAGAGCGCGGGCTGTCTTGGAGTGGAGAAATGATGGCATTTGGAAAGGAAATGAAAACGAACGGCCTCTGCCTTAGTTGGAGGAGGAGAGGGGAGGGAGGAGAGGAGAGAAGGGGAGGGGAGAGGAGGGCAGAGGAGAGGAGGGGACAGGAGAAGAGAGGAGGAGAGAGGAGGGGACAGGAGAGGAGGAGAAGGGGGAGGAGGGGAGAGGAGAGGACAGGAGATGAGAGGAGGAGAGAGGAGGGGACAGGAGAGGAGGGGAAGGGGGAGGAGGGGAGAGGAGAGGACAGGAGAAGAGAGGAGGAGAGAGGAGGGGACAGGAGAGGAGAGGAGAGGAGAGGAGAGGACGGGAGGGGAAAGGAGGGGAGAGGAGAGGACAGGACAGAAGAAGAGAGGAGGGGAGAGACGAGGGGGGAGAGGATGGGAATAGGGAGAGAGAGGAAACATTAGTGACAACCGTGTCAGCTCTGTTGCAGCCTTTATTTTATTGGACGCTGTGCAGGAAGCGGAGGGAATTGGCAGCATCTGTTCCTTCCCAGCATGCTGTGCACAGCCCCCCTCGGGGGATGGGGGGGTGTTGCTGAGGTGGAGCTTCAGGCTTCTGTCAGTTCAGGTGCTCAAAGACCATTTCCGCAGCGGGGGAACTGAGAGACGCTGGAACACAGATGCTCCACAGCGACAGAGCGCCTTCTGCTGATAGGCCAACACAGAGACGCTCTACAGTGACAGAGCTCCTTCTGATAGGCCAGCAGAGACAGTCTACAGTGACAGAGCTCCTTCTGATAGGCCAGCAGAGACGGTCTACAGTGACAGAGCTCCTTCTGATAGGCCAACAGAGACGCTCTACAGTGACAGAGCTCCTTCTGATAGGCCAACAGAGACGCTCTACAGTGACAGAGCACCTTCTTCTGATAGGCCAGCAGAGACGGTCTGCAGATATGAAGCTCCTTCCACTGATAGGCCAACAGAGACGCTCTACAGTGACAGAGCTCCTTCTGATAGGCCAACAGAGACACTCTACAGATGCAGAGCTCCTTCTGCTGATAGGCCAACAGAGATGCTCTACAGTGACAGAGCACCTTCTTCTGATAGGCCAGCAGAGACGGTCTACAGATATAAAGCTCTTTCTGCTGATAGGCCAACAGAGACACTCTACAGATGCAGAGCTCCTTCTGATAGGCCAACAGAGACGCTCTACAGTGACAGAGCTCCTTCTGATAGGCCAACAGAGACGCTCTCTCTCTCATAGAGATTCTTCTGATACGGTGTACTGAGGTGAAGGAGAACTGTTTAATGAGGGAGAAACGAAATGTTCCTTGTACACAGCAAAGCTAAAACCATTTTGCACTCTGGAATAAGAGTTATAGTGGCTTATTACCCATCATAAAGTACAGGGTTGTATTTAGTCATAGCTTTGATGGATGGCAAGTGTACCCTAGAATATTATAGGCACAAAACACGCTCATACACACCCACACACACACACACACACACACACACTGAGTCCTTCCTTCCTCTGAGCAGGGGGCAGAGTGTCTGAGGACGCTCTCTGGCAGGTGCCTGAAGTCTTAAGTACGGAGCGCCGCATTCACGTTTTCAGATAAAAATGCCAGTCTTGAATATATGGGTCTCTTAAAGTGTAAGAAAAGCGGGGTATTACTGGTATTGGGAGAGATTAAAAAGCTGAGTTTTATGGATGGCCTCCCTCAATGCTGAGCCACGGGACCATTAATAACCACGGGGGACAGGACACCCACTCACAGCCAGGGGGCGGGGCCATCGCTACGGGCGCCAAGTGCGTAGACGCTTACACCACTCCCACGTCCATCTTTTTTCCCTCTCTCTCTCTCTGTCTCTCCATCTCCCTCGCACTCTCTCTTTCTCCCCTTTTCTGTCACACACTCTCCCTCTCCCTCGCCCTCCGGCCATGAATTTCTCAATGATTTCCATTAAAAACTATTATTACTATTAATAAATTAAGGACTGGCAACCCGTGTTATAACTAATAACTATCCCCCCCTCGGCTTTTTCTGAGAACCCCCCCCCCCACCTCATCGCCATTCCAATGTCTCTGCTCATTCCCACTTCTGCTTCTTTGTTAGAGACAGAACATTACAAATGAAGACAAAAATTTGATTCATTTTGGTTACTGCAGCCATGGGGATATTCGAGAACAAAACCAGCACGGAACTTACCTTGGATAGTTGTGAGCGATGTGGTTTCTGTGGTGTTTTCCCATCTGCATGGTTCTGTAATATCCTCCCAGTCGGGGGCTATTGGGATATGCAGTTTTTCTACAGGAAGATCTGCCCTTACCCCCTTGCCTGTGTCCTTATTGGCCCTTGGTCTGAAGGATGTGGTGCTGGGCCAGCCGTGGCCTGCATTCTTAAAATGTCCCAGAGTGCTGACCTTGGATCAGCGTTCCCATTTTCATATCTTAACCTTATCCATTATGAGCTATGAGGCTAAACTGAAAAAGCAAAACCCAAATATGCCATCAGGCCTATGAGATGCTTCATGGACAAGGGCTTTGATCCAGGATCAGCTTGGTCTCTTAGCTGATAGTGGATGAGGTCCCAGTTCTGTGCCAGTGCCTGGGCCACTCCAGAAGGTCCCCGCTTTGGTATGCAGTTGGCCAGCGGGAGTCTGTTTCATCCGCCATAGGCTGTGGAGGAAAGGGAGGGAATACGTGAGTGGAGGTATGATTCATTCATTAATACTGTATGTGTGGAGCAGGCAGAGCGACAGGCCTCCACGGCTGTATGCTCTTTAATGGAAGTGCCACACACCTGGAGCGCTGTAGAGCCGTCTCACAACTCTGGCCTCAAGCTGACAACTTCCTGCCTGTAGAACCGTCTTGCAGGTTTGGCCTTGCCTGACAACTTCCTGTCTGTAGACCCGTCAAGCAGCTCTGGCCTCAAGCTGACAACTTCCTGTCTGTAGAACCGTCAAGCAGCTCTGGCCTCAAGCTGACAACTTCCTGTCTGTAGAACCGTCTTGCTGTTCTGGCCTTATGCTGACAACTTCCTGTCTGTAGAACCGTCTCACAGCTCTGGTCTCAAGTTGACAACTTCCTGTCTGTAGAACTGTCTCGCAGCTCTGGTCTCAAGTTGACAACTTCCTGCCTGTAGAACTGTCTCGCAGCTCTGGCCTCAAGCTGACAACTTCCTGTCTGTAGAACCGTCTCACAGCTCTGGTCTCAAGTTGACAACTTCCTGTCTGTAGAACTGTCTCGCAGTTCTGGCCTCAAGCTGACAACTTCCTGTCTCTCTGTGCAGCTTGTACACTGGACCAGCCTCGGAAACGTCACAAAAAGTGCGTAGCTTTATTTGTTCAGACATCTGCACGTTTGTTTCCTTTGGAATGCAAATCATAAATCAAAGTTCTGCCTGATTGTCCAAAAACAAAGTTTAAAAAAAAAATATCAGAGTTTATTCTTGTATATATAATTTGTCACTCTGTTGAGAATCTCATCAGCTTTTATGGCTGGCCTCATTTGCATACTTTTGATGATGCGACGGCCGCAGCAGACTGATCATTTCTGAAGAGGAGACGCTCGGCTGCGATGATTTGACAAGAACATTTTCACGTCTCTCCCAGGAAGTGTCCAGGAACGACGGCTGCGATCAAAAAATCGTTTTTATATATTAATTCCTGTTGAAGTTTTATTTATATAAAAGAAATAAATAGTCTCTAATTCAAATTTTATTTTTTATAAAACTGACAATTTAAGCCATTTTTAGATGTGGCTGTCCATTATTTTAACAGTTATGGAAACTGACGGTTTTTGATTTTTGATCCAAGTCATTTTACAGATATTGCACTTTGATACATCCTTCCCAGAATCCTTTGTGCATATTGTAGCATCTCAGCAGCTTGGATCACTCAAAGAATGCAGGTCTCTTACTTTGGAGCCGATGCGATGAATAATATCATGTGTCTTGCGAAGGCACTTAACTGAACATCTTTTAGATTTTTTTTTTTTTTTACCAAGCTTTTTTACCAAGGTTTTTTGCAGGATGTGGGACCGGCTTTTCAATGACTAAAAATAAAATAGTGCTTTTTGTATGAATCACAGTCAGTAGCTGAATCCCATGGGTAGGCTGTAGTTTGCAATGGTCTGGTTTATAAATGTTTTTTTTTTTTACCAGTTGAAAAGGGGGTATGGAGATTGTTATTTAGCAAAGTGAGCTTAATGTGTGGTAATGATGTTATGAATCTAACATTGCCTCGCCTACACCATTAATATAATCTTTAGCAACATTATGCTATTCATAATTTTGCTCAGAAATTGGGTTTTTGGGTTCATTTTATAAACATATCCAGGCACTCAAAATTTCCACAACCTTAGTTATACAGATAAATCATGATTTTGGAAGTCTGATGAATCAGATGTATCTGACAAAGAAATATATGAAGCAAATTTTTCCAGTGAATTAGGCTCAATATCTCCAAGCGTATTTCAGGCCATATAGAAACTATAGTTTTATTTGTATTATTTAAATATTCACACTCAATAACTGCTTTAAATATGTACTGAAATTATGTGAGGAAAACAGGTGCAAATCGATTAAATTAAAAGGAATAAGATGTTAAGTTATAGGTAATGTTCATCACTGACTTCAGGTATGTGTGCATGTCTGTGTGTGTGGGTGGGTGTGTGAGGTTGTGTGTGTGTGAGCGTGTGTGTGTGGGTGGGTGTGTGAGGTTGTATGTGTGTGTGTGTGTGTGTGTGGGTGTATGAGGTTGTGTGTGTGTGTGTGTGTGTGTGTGCGTGTGTGTGTGAGCGAATGCATGAGAGTGTGTGGGTGGGTGTGTGAGGTTGCGTGTGTGTGTGTGTGTGTGTGTGTGTGTGTGTGTGTGTGTGTGTGTGTGTGTGTGTGTGTGTGTGTGTGTGTGTGTGTGTGTGTGAGCGAGCGCATGAGTGTGTGTGGGTGGGTGTGTGAGGTTGCGTGTGTGTGTGTGTGTGTGTGTGTGTGTGTGAGCGTGTGTGAGCGTGTGTGTGTGTGTGTGTGTGTGTGTGTGTGAGCGAGCACATGAGTGTGTGTGGGTGGGTGTGTGAGGTGTGTGTGTGTGTGTGTGTGTGTGAGCGTGCGTGTGTGTGTGTTGGGGTATATGGCCGGGGCTGTTTCGGAGGTGCCCTGCGCTTTGGGTGGCCGGGCAGCAGCAGGGGGGCGGAGCCGGGGCAGCGGGAGAGGCCTGAGTTATCTCCAAGGAGACGGCTGAGGAAGCCGCATTACCAGAGGATTTGGGCTGTGCGCCGGAGCTGAGGGAAGGAGTGGCCTGTGAAGAGCTGACTTACGGAGATGGATTATAGCACCATAATACCGGCCCAGAGATAAGCAGCCGCCACGGAGTTAGCGCCTCAAACACTTTGTGCCACTTCATTTATCTGTTATTTATTTATATATATTTGTATATTTATTTATGTTTATCTCCCTCTCTGCCTCCGGCTGCTCCCACCAATCACCGCCACTTCAAAAACAGCTTACGTATTTAAATAAATATAGCGCTTGTGTGTGTGTGTGTGTGTGTGTGTGTGTGTGTGTGTGTGTACGTGCGTGTATGTGTATGTGTATGTGTATGTGTATGTATGGGTGTGTGTGTTTGCATGCATTTGTATGTGTGAAAACATGTCAGTTATCCATGCCTTTATTTAAGCAACTGAATTCTGAAGTTGGTTACATAAGGGAGCGATAAAACACACACGCACACACACACACGCACATATAGATATCTATGTGGGTGTGTTTGGTGTGTACTCGCGCACACACACACGCACACACTCACACACACACACACATACAGGTATCTGTGTGTGTGTGTTTGGTGCGTACACACTCCTCCCGTGCGTAAAAGGTCTCTGTTCCATTTCCCGCTGGCCCGACGCTCTGCTCCTGCAGCGGGTACAGCGGCGTTTGAAGTAGGCCGGGGGGGTGGGGGGGGGGGGGGACCGGGTGTCCGGCATGCGCCCGCTATCATCAACCCTCCGGGGGTTTTTACCTGACGCTCCGGAAGCTTCCGCGGGAGCTGCGGGTTGAAGTGGAGGCGCCGCGCTCTCCTCCTCCCGCTCTTTCGCCGCGAGCCCCTCTCCTGCGTGAGCCCCCTTTCCACCTCCTCCGTTCGGCACGATGCTTTTACTAAGAAGGGGTGACATAGCTCAGGTAAGAGCGATTGTCTGGTAGTCGGAGGGTTGCCGGTTCAAACCCCACCCTGGGCGTGTCGAAGTGTCCTTAAGCAAGACACCTAACCCCTAACTGCTCTGGCGAATGAGAGGCATCAATTGTAAAGCGCTTTGGATAAAAGCGCTATATAAATGCAGTCCATTTACCATTTAACATTTACTAAGAGGCTTTGTCGCCGTGTGAGGGGGCCGGCAGCGGTTCTGAGGCGCTTCCGTCGACGCGAAGGACGTACCGACGAGACGAACGACGCGAACTCCGCGAAAAAAAATTCTCCAGCCGTTAAGAGCGTTGGCTTATATTATGTATAGCGAAAACGGTGGAGGCTGTTCGATTCGGAACGGAAGGTTTGTGTGAGTTCTGCACGTGCGCGAGTGCGAGTGCATTCTGTGTGTACCGGGGCTTTGCGTGTGTTCAGGAGCACCGGGAGGAGCCACTGATTAAAGCAAGACAGGACTGAACAGGACAGCCCAATAAAAAGGAAGGAACAAGTGTATTACAGAGACAACGGCAAATAGGGTTGAATTTGAAGCTCACTCAGATTTCTCAGGTTTCTGTTGCGCTCCCAGTACGACAGTGTGCCTTCCCATTGGCCCATTAACCCGTGGAATACGGGAATTAATTAGCCATTAATTAGCTGTGTATTGGGGGGTGTTGAGGGCACAGTTCACCGTGCGTAATACGGTGATGATAAATCTCTGATTTTCCCGGCACCAGGAAGACCGGCCCCCTGGTGCAGCCTGCTCCAGTGCTCTGCGCAGGAGAGCCGAGGGCTAATCTGTTTGTCCTCCAGGGGGAATTCCGGGAGCTCCGAAATAGATCTACGGTGCAATGAGGCTGGAAGCAAAGGCCAGGACTGAGGAGACCAACCCCCCACAACCCAACCCCCCCCCTTTTTTTTTGCAAGTGTACGACGAAATAAAATTTCTAAACGAAAAAATAGCCGTTTTGGTGATTGTTGTCTGAGCCACGTGTTCACATTTCGTCCCGTGACCTTTGGGGTTGGATCCGATGTCGCCTGTTTGCTGAAGCTGCACGGAAATGCGCAGATTTGAGATTTGACCCCCCGTGGACCGCCGGTGATAAAGACGGAAATTACTGGGCTGGTCCAGCTGCTTGGCCGGCTCGGTCGGCCCAAGGGGTGTGCAGATAGCCTCGGCGAAAAGAGCCTGGTGCGCAGTCCACTGAGGAAATCTGAACTAATGGGGTGGGTGAGATAGCCCCCTGTTTAGTGGGGGGGTGGGGGGGTGGGTGAGATAGCCCCCTGTTTAATGGGGGTGGGGAGGGTGGGTGAGATAGCCCCCTGTTTAATGGGGAGGGTGGGGGGGGGGGGGGTGGGATAGCCCCCTGTTTAATATGGAGGGTACGATAGCCCCCTGTTTAATGGGGAGGGTGGGGGGGGGGGGGGGGATAGTCCCCTGTTTAATATGGAGGGTACGATAGCCTCCTGTTAAATGGGGAGGGTAAGGTAGCCCCCTGGTGAGAGTGGGACTCTCCCTGTCTGTCTCCAACTTCTTCTCCCCCTGCCTCTCTCTCCCTGTCTCCTCCTCCATCTCTACCTTCCTCCCTCCCTCTCCTGTGCTTTAATGCTGTGATACTGTGTTGCTGTGCTTTATGGCTGTGATACTGTGTTGATGTGCTTTATTGCTGTGATACTGTGTTGCTGTGCTTTATTGGTGTGATACTGTGTTGCTGTGCTTTATTGCTGTGATACTGTGTTGATGTGCTTTATTGCTGTGATATTGTGATACTGTGTTGCTGTGCTTTATGGCTGTGATACTGTGTTGATGTGCTTTATTGCTGTGATACTGTGTTGCTGTGCTTTATGGCTGTGATACTGTGTTGCTGTGCTTTATTGCTGTGCCACTGTGTTACTGTGGAAGGAAAGAAAGAAAAAAGGAAAGAATGAAAGACAGAAAGAACAAAGAAAGCAAGAAGGACAGAAGGAACGAAAGAAAGACAGAAAGGATAAAGGGCGGAAAGACAAAGAAAAAGAAAAAACGGAAGAAGGGAAGGTGCTGAGGGGGAAAGTGTGAAAGTGTGACTCCTGGCGCTCTTTCTCCAGGCTTGATTAGCAGCTCAGAGGAGGGGGCTGAGCAGCTGTTCCGCGCGCTGCCTCTCAGTCACAGATCCCCGGGTGGGGCCGAGCGGGGAAACCGCCATTAGTGCTCAGCGATTAGCGGCTGGTTACGGGGGGAGAGGGCCGGTCTCCGCGGCGATAACCGGCGCCGGAGCGAAGCGAGAGCGGCGGCGGCAGATCACGCAGCGCGGGTGGCTGTGCGCGCGGGACGAGCGAGGGAGAGAGAACACAGAGAGAGAGAGAGAGAGGGAGAGAGAACAGAGAGAGAGAGAGAGAGAGAGAGAGAACACAGAGAGAGAGAGAGAGAGAGAGAGAGAGAGAACACAGAGAGAGAGAGAGAGAGAGAGAGAACACAGACATAGAGAGAGAGAGGGAGAGAGAACAGAGAGAGAGAGAGAGAGAACACACACATAGAGAGAGAGAGAGAGCGAGAGACAGAGGGAGAAAGAGAGAGAGAAAGAACAGACAGAGATACAGAGAGTGAGAGAAAGAGAGAGTATTAGAGGCTCTGACATTGTAGAGCCCTGCTGGGTTAACCTGCGCTCTGACACTGTAGAGCCCTGCTGGGTTAACCTGCGCTCTGACACTGTAGAGCCCTGCTGGGTTAACCTGTGCTCTGACACTGTAGAGCCCTGCTGGGTTAACCTGCGCTCTGACACTGTAGAGCCCTGCTGGGTTAACCTGCGCTCTGACACTGTAGAGCCCTGCTGGGTTAACCTGTGCTCTGACACTGTAGAGCCCTGCTGGGTTAACCTGCGCTCTGACACTGTAGAGCCCTGCTGGGTTAACCTGCGCTCTGACACTGTAGAATCATGCTGGGTTAACCTGCGCTCTGACGCTACAGAGCTGTAATCTGCTCATAGATGAACGCAGGTGTGGGTCCCAGATAATTGTCTGGAGCTTCGCTTACGCCAAAAAACACAACAGCGAGCCTGTAGGGAGAGGGAGGGAGCACGCCATCGCTCTCCGTCTTCAGCACAGACAAATGACGGGGAGTCCAGCCGCGGCGTTAACGAGCTGAGCGCCCTGCGTTGCGCTGCGCAGGCGGCAGAGGGCCGCACACTGAGCCTGTTCCTGGGGTAGGCAGCTGCACAGTGTGGGTGGGTCCCTGAGGACCTCCCACAACCAGCTGGGATGTCCTTCCTTCCAGGGCCTCCTCAGACCACAGGGGACAAAGGAAGCCTGTTTGGTTAAAACTAATGAGTTAGACCGCATTAGTCTTCTTCTCTTTATTAGACCTCTGCCAAAGACACACTGTACAGAGACTTAAAAATACTACTACTGCTACTACTACTACTACTACTGCTACTACTACTACTACTACTACTACTACTACTACTGCTGCTGCTGCTAATGCTGAGACTACTACTGCTGCTACTGCTACTGCTACTGCTACTGCTACTACTACTACTACTACTACTACTACTACTACTACTGCTGCTGCTGCTACTACTACTACTACTACTGCTGCTACTACTACTACTACTACTACTAATAATAATAATAATAATAACTGTCATCATCATCATCATCAGCATCACAATAAACAGCTTGGCAGGTCTTTTGGGTCTAATCTGTTTTCTGATTTTAAAGTGAGAGCACAAGGTACAGAAGCTCTCCAGGACCGAGGGCTGGAAACAGCCCGACTGGCCCGTAATGACTTTAGCCAGTTCCCTGAAGCCGAGACCCCGCCCCCATCCTAACCCGCCCTTGTTTTTTTTTCCCTCCCCTGCAGCCCCGCCCACCCCCATCGCCCCTCCCGAGCTGCTGGCCGTGGGCGCCACCTACCTGTGGATCAAGCCCAACGCCAACTCCATCATCGGCGACGGGCCCATCATCCTGAAGGAGGTGGAGTACCGCACCACCACCGGGAACTGGGCGGAGACGCACATCGTGGACGCCCCCACCTACAAGCTGTGGCACCTGGACCCCGACGTGGAGTACGAGATCAAGGTCCTGCTCACCCGGCCCGGCGAGGGGGGCACGGGGCCCCCCGGACCCCCCCTCGTCACCCGCACCAAGTGCGCAGGTACGGACCCCCCGAAAATCTGGCCCAATCGCGGCTGGCAGGGGTGGAAGAGCGGCACATATATTTCCGAACTCACCATGTAGAATATTTTTCGTGCGGGGGGGGGGGGGAGGGAATTATTAGATATTATTATTAAATATATTCACGTCTTCTGTTTTGTTAAAATTGTCATAACATTTACCAATAAGTAATGAATCACCTGTAATGCCATCTTGCGATAGCTCTGATGTCATGTGTATGACAGTATTATGTCAGCCTTGTGTCGAAGGGTTCAAGCAAGATGTTACCAATAGCTCTCATTGGCTTGGTGCGTTGCTAGGCACACATATAGGTCTTTGCTTCATATTGCGCAGCGATCTCTGATGTCATAACCGTTGCTGGTGAACAGGCCCTCAATAGTAGGAGCCTGGTGTAACTTTCCGTCTCCGACGAAGTCGACCGCGCCGATCTTTCCTTGGGGCCGCGTCGGCCATGTTTTCGGCCATAAACCCGGGGACGGAAGGCCTCGATTTCCTCCTCGCTCCGTCGCTGTCGGCACGCCCCCCCCCGGAAAAACGCGTCTTCGTTTCATCAGCCTGCCCGATTGGACTCGGAGCAGCCGTCAATCACGCGGTCGCTCGGCGACCGCCGCGCCGCTCGTACGGAACTCAACCGGCGGCGATAAGGGACGAAACGCTAAAAAAACAAAAAACAAAAAAGGGACGGTGAAGCGGTCTGGCTAATCAGGAAAGCCTTTTGTGCGGAGGCAGGAAATAGAGAAACAACAACGGGAATGATAATTGAGAAAGCGGTTTGCGGGAGGAGGTGGGGGGGTGTCGGGGGGGTGAGGGAGGGAGGGGGGAGGGGGTGCAGGAGGATCAGATTTCCCGGGTAATTATTTACTCGGTGGGTAGGACCGCGTGCGGGCCGGGTTGAGGTGCACTTCATCTGATAAAGTGACAGATCCTGAGATGAGATGTGCGTCTCTGATGGGGACGATAATTGAGAGGAGCAGGTTTGCCGCGCGGGGGGGCGGGGCCCTCCAGGTGAGACGTGTGATGAAGGAGCCGAGGGCTGTCAGCTCCCGCTCGACGGGGGGGGGGGGGGGGGGGGGGGGGGGGGCACCCCCACTGCGGCCACCGACCGCCGTCTCTCTGTCTCAATCTCTGTGTGGCTCTCTCTTTCTCTCTCTCTATCTGTGTGTGTGCCTCTCTCTCTACCTCTGTCTCTCTCTCTCTCTCTCTATCTGTGTGTGCCTCTCTCTTTCTCTGTCTCTCTCTCTATCTCTCCGAGTGCCTCTCTCTTTCTCTCTATCAGTATGCCTCTCTCTCTGTCTGTGTGTCTCTCTTTCTCTCTCTCTGTCTCTGTGTCTCTCTCTCTGTCTGTCTATATGTGTCTATTTCAGTCTCTCTCTAGCTCTCTCTTTCTCTCATCTGTCTCTCTCTATCTATTTTTTATCTGGGCTTTTAGACATACACTCATTTTTCAAAGTAATTTAGAGAAGCAAAACAGGAAATGCAAAAGAAGACAAACATGCTTAAAAAGATTTTTTAAAATAAATTTGGACACGCACATGCACACGTACACATACACACGTACACACACACACACACACACACAGAAAAAGGAAGCCACATATTCCAGTAAAGATGAAGGGCTGTTTTGTCTGTCCTTTTGAAGTTGGCCAAGGCTCGGCTGGATTGCGGGAGCGCTTCGCCGTTCCGGAGTGTTCCGTGAGGAGAGAGCGATGTGGCTTCGGGCTCAGGCTGCCCCGAGCCTTCACGCTTCTGATCAAATGAATCCGCGTTCGGCTGACAGCGGCGACGGGCCCCGGACTGTACGCTCGCAATTTTTTTCTTCTTTTCCGCGTTTCCGATTCCGTAACCGCGGCGATTCGTATTATGCTAATGCTATCTCCGGCGAAGCGGTTTTCCTCTTTAATGTACACCTACGGGCGGCGCCATTCATTACATTAACACCCGGAGCGGGGGGCGCGGGAGTACAGCCGCTCGCTGCGAAGCACATTAGCGGAGTTAAGGGGCGATGCGATAAAGGCTTCCCGGTGAAAAATACAACCCCGTGACTGCAGACACAGCAATCAATACGGCTATCTGCAGGCAGGGTCTGTAATACACGTGTGGCTGGAAGGGGGATAAGGGAGAGTTTTTACTCACCAGAGCTTTCTTCAAGCGGCACCACGTGGACGTAAAGCCTTTGAACATCTACTTAAACCACTTAAAATATCTGTGTGGACGCTGAACTTTCTCTGGTGCCTCAGAAAACGATCCACTATTAACCAGCGGTTTGGAGCTGGACGTGGGTATTCTAATTGGGCGATACCGTCGGTTTGAACTCGTCTGGGTATGAAGCCGTTCACCCTCCAATAAAATGGCGGTCAACCTTTCTGTGGTAGGCGTCTGCGCTCGAGCAGCAAGCGTTGTGAAACATTTACAGTAGAGCAAAGCACAGTGCATTTGAGGCAGTGTTAGGGAGTGTTATAAAGCACTGGAGAGCACAGGCAATAGTGAAAATGATAATGCGCCAAGTCATGATGTAAATGGTTATTAAGCATTATAGCACATTTACAGTGAAGCAAAGAACAAAACACTGAGGCACTGTAATAGAGCACAGGTGTCAGACTCCAGTCCTGGAGGGCTGCAGGTCCGCTGCTGGTTTTATGGGGTGTTCTTGGCACAAGTGTTTCATTTAAGTCATTGATTGGCTAAGGAATCCACACACCTCATTCTCAAGGCCTTAATTGACAGCTGATTGAAAAGGAAAAACAAAAATCGCAGACTCTGCGGCCCCCTTGGGATTCAGCTTGACACCCCTGTTATAGAGGATTATAAATTGTTATAGGGCATTATAAATAGATGGTAGTGTAAAAGATACTGCAACATTCTGGAGTGTTTTTTAAACATTGCAGAGCATGGAGAGTAGAGTAAAAGAACAAAAAGAACAGAATCGGTGTTATGGAGCATTAGGAGTGTCATTAAGCACTATATAACATTCATAGTTGAGTGAAAATCATAAAACATAGACAACATTGTAAAGGGCAATATTGTACAGTGACGTCACCTTAGAGTGGTATTGTGTATTAAGGAGCACTGACTAGCCTGACACATACTGTAGAAAGGTTGTGTTATGGAGCATTATAGCGTGTTATGAGGTGTCATAGAGCATACACTGCTGTGTAAAGGACAATGCAGTGAGACAGCTTCATAGTCTGTTGTGGAGTGTTGTAGGGCATTGCAGAGCAGAGACGCTTGTGTGTATCTGTGAGGAGTTGGGCTGATCTGCTCTGGTCACTCTGACTGGCTCTGACTCGGGGAAGTGGAGGAGCGTTGGGTCTGACAGGGAGAACGCGCGCTTCCTGTGGCGGGGGGGTGCTGTTTACCCGCAGCGGCGACCTGTTTACCTGTCAGCGCGGCGCGGGAGGGCAGATCAGAGCGGACAGGTGTGTCCCCGGGCCCTCAGGCGGGCGCTCCTTCAGCCTGTCAGTGCCCTGGCAGGGGGCCCCCCGGTGGGCCCCACCCATCGGAGCTGTGCAAGGCCCCCCCCCGCCGGCATAACCGTTTTTGCCCACACGGACCGCGGCGACGTCCTCCTCCCAGACTGCTGTCATCCTGCTTCTGCATCCTCGTCAGCGCAGGCATCCTTTACAGCAGACGCCGTGGATACCAGATGGGCACGGGCGGTGGAACAGAAGATCCTCTCTTAGACCAGGCAAAACAGGGTATCGATTTGGAGCCAGTTTGTTTAGAGCTCTGTTTTCTCTCTGTCTGGTTTGCTTGCTTTGATTTTACTCAGGAGGGTAAAAAAAAAAAAAAAATGCCCTGTGCATTTTTGTGCGAGTTCAGAATTCAGAGTATCCTTTTCTTTCTGTTACATGCTTTTTACTGCGAGAGTGCAGTTTTGTGCCAACCTGAAATCATTTTACTTTATCAGAGTACGCCAGACAGGTATGATTACGTTGCTTATTCATCTTAATTTATTAGCTAGCTTAGCGATGGAGAAAAAATGTTTGAATCTGATAACTACCATAAATATTGCTGGCTACCATGTCATTAATGATAAATAATAAGATAAACAATAAGATAACCTTATGAATTTCGGCCAGATCACTTACCATTAATTAAATCCACATTATACTCATGGGATTTCTTGTTTGACAATAAAATTTTACACGGCATGCATTATTATCCTTCATAATGCATTCCATTTGCATAGGCAGGATGTTATTAGACATTGATACGTGCTTATGAATGCTTCATGAATGCTATGATAGGGCACTCTTTGTGTAAGGTATGACCTGAACAATTCATGTTTTCATTTACTGAAGACAATTTGGAATCATTGCTGGATGATGATGGATGGGCATAATTTAAATGTGTATTTTATGAAATAATAGCTTGCAAGATGGATATGGTGCACATTTCTGAATTGATGATGGCCTGGTCCATCCTCTTGAGACACATATTCCAACCCCTTATTTTTTACGAATTTTTGGTAACATTTCAAGATTATAGCATGTATTTCTCACCTCGTTTTCATTCTTACAAAGATTTTAGTGACATTTATCGGTGAAACTAAATGATGGGATATTCGGTGCGTTCTCGTTGGGCAGTAGTGCATCGGATGCATCATCGATACCTGAGGAGAATCAAGACCACTTCTGGGATCTTTAGCCTTTTTTACTTCTTAGCCTTCTTGCTTTCGGGACAGGACTTGGGCCACGAAATATGATGTCACACGAGTTCACAAGATTGCAAGAACGCACATTGAGTGCAGACATTGAGAAACGGCCACGGTTGACTTTCACAGGGAACCTTTATGTTTGGCCCGGCGCTTTCTCGCATTAGCCTGCGCCTTAGGGGATTTTGCGGAAGCAGATTATTGCTTTTCTGCTTTTCCCCGTTTCTCTCTCTCCCCCCCCCCCCCCCGCCCCCATCCCCCCCCTGACGCTCGCTGAGACGCGGCCGCTCCTCCGCTCTGACGATCGTTTCCGTTTCCGAACGCCGTCGGCTATTAGCGCGCGCCGCGGCGACGCGATAGCCGCGCTCCGCGCGCTGGTTACTCTCCCGCCCTCATCGCTCCGGGCGCGAGACCCCTTTCCCAGCTTAGCGCCCACAATAGCGCCAGGCCCCTGTTAGGAGCCAGACTTCAGATCCCAAATCCATTTTTCCCCCGAGCGAGAATGATCTATCGCTCGCAGACCGCAGCTTGACTCTAAACCAAACAGGATTTATTGTTATTATCTTTCCTCTCCGTTTATAATAAATCTCCCCGCTCTCTCTCCTGTGAGTTAGGTGAGTGAGATGGAAGCGATAATGCGCCGAGTTCTGTGTGCCGACCGGCTCCAATTTCCCCGCCTCCGCCAGCCTCCGCCTTCCTTCCCCCTTCCCTAAGGAAGGCCTTTGTTACCGTCCTGGAAACTCGGGCGAGCACCAAGAGCCAGATATTGCTCTGCGCCACGGAAATCAGAGACGCAAACTTCATTTATACATCTTTTAAAGTTCCATCGCCGCTCGCTTATCTTTATTAGTTATCCTTCTGAAGGTGAAATAGCAATAAAATCGCAAGCGCGTTTGTTTACCGCCCCGGGTGACGATTCCTTTTTTTTTTTAATTTTTATTGCGTACGACATTAAGACTACGATGTCAAAAAGGAGAGCGTCTGGTTTATTGTTCGTACGGAAGCGCCATATGCTCCCCCCCCCCCCCCCCCCCCCCCCCCCCCTTTCCGTATCTTCTGTACGAACAAAGGATTTTGGCCCGCCTCTTTCTCAGGACTAGCGTGCGGCTACGCCGGCGCGCTAACGGGCTTTTTCCGCACGGCCCCCCGCCGAGGAGGCCCGTCGTGGCGGCCCTGGTGCTCTGCGGGACCGCGCGTCGCTGTGATTTATCTCTCTTTAAAACACCTGCACTCTTCAGCTAATTGATTGAATATTTATGAGGCGGAGGCTAATGTGTCTCCTGGCTTATCTCCTCGTGAAGCCGGGGAGTGAATTACCCTCGCTAGCTTATTAAACCGTGTGCAGATGTCATCGGCCTCCTCGGCGCGACTCGGTAATGGAATGCGAGGGACCCGTATCGTCTCACTGACGGTGTCATCTGCCCCTTTCCGAACGCTCAGCTTTACACTCCCACCTTTAGTGGGGGAATTCAAAATGGCTGAAAGGGGACGTGGCAGCTTGTGTTCTCAGCCAACTTGATGCTCAGGGGCTATTGGAATAGAGATGGGACCCTCCATTTACAGTCAGGACTCACTAGGAAAACATATGGGGAGTTACCTCCCGGAAACACACTAGGAAATCGCTTTGGCATAGGGCACTGAGAAATCACTGTGAAACTACACACTGGGAAATCACTCTGGGAAAGAACATTGGGAAATAATTCTGGGAAAGAACACAAGGAAAATCACTTTGGGAAAGAACATTGGGAAATCGCTCTGGGAAATAACACTGGGAAATCACTCTGGGAAATAACACTTGTAAATCACTGTGGGAATAAATTCTGGGGAATCATTCTGGGAAAGAACTCTGGGAGTACACACTTGGGAATTCTGGGAAAGAACGCTGGGGAGTCACTCTGGGAAATGACGCTGGGAAATCACTCTCGGACGGCTCCTTGAGTCCCCCGTGGTGGCAGCTCCTCCTCGTGAATGCGACGGGCGAGCTGAGGTCACGGGCAGGCTTGGCTCCGGAGCCTGTGGATCGGGTCTGCCGACGGGCCTGATTTAAACAAGATCAAGGCCCATCTGTGAACGCGGAGGACCAGGGCCAGCACTGACAAGAGCCGGAGACGCAGAGCCCCCGCTCAGAGGCAGTCCGGGGCCCAGCGTGACGTTAGAGGCACGTTCGTCAGCCCTGTTCTGGGACGCCCCGTCTCTCCTTCTCCCGCTTGACAGTCCTCTCTCCTTCACAGCAGCCGTGCTTTATCTCCTCCGCGGTGCGAAGCAAACAAAGCCCAGCCACTCCAAAACGTGGCCCCGCTCCTGAAGGTGTTGTTTGGTGCCGGCTAATAGTTTGTTTTTGTCTCCGCTGATGGAACGCTTGTTCTTATCGAAACCGCGGCTAGCCCCTCGCTTGCCTCTCCCCCCCCCCCCCCCCCCCCGTTATTTGTACTGACAACTTGATACCATGCTTTCCCTGCTGTTTTCTAGCTTAGCACCGTGTTGTTTTGGTGCCCTTTGTCTAAAGAAAAAAAAAAAACCCTGCCATGATCCTGAGTGTGGGGGCATGTGCTTGTTTTTGTGTATGAATACCCCAGGCTTCTAATCCACTTTAAAAGAATGTCCAGGACGATCGCTAAAATAAGGATTTATGGCAGCCTGATTGGGTGTGATGAGTAAAAATGATTGAGTAGAGATTAGGATCGTGATCCTCACTCAGTAAGCGCTGCCCCTCCCCAGACAATGCATCTTATTATATTTTCTGTTCTTGTTTTTATATGTGTGAAAGTCATGATGCAGTAATGTTTTCTGACCTTCCTCGATGATTGATTTGTACAAACAAAGATAAATGTTCCCAGTAATACATTTGGCATTATAATGCCTATCTGGGATTTACCAAAGATAAAAATATATATATTTTTTAAAAGAAAACACTAACTAATGTTACCTTTTTAAATTAAAAATTAATCAAAATAATCTAACAATCTAAATAATTCATCAAAATTAATCTAAATAATGAAATTAAATCTGAAAATCTGACACTTTAACCTCATCCTCATTGATTTATTTCAAATCCAATTTACAGGAGTACAGGGCCACAACAACAGAAATTGTGTCACTGTCCGGACTGCACTGTATACCCCCAAATATTAAATTCTTCCTTTTTAAAGTCCAATAAAATACAATACCTTTCCTTTGAAATTCTTTTTTTTTCTTCCATTTTTAATAATGAAATATGTCCGAGATAAATCTCGCTGGCATCTTTCCAGTTTATTTATAAAGAGACTCGATGCAGACATCGCATCGTGTAATTCATAGATTGCTGAACAATTGCTTTCTGAGTTACATTTCTTATAAATCAGACATTAAAAATGAATAAATCAATATGGGTCTTTCCCCCAGGGAACAAAACCCGAGGCTTTTAGCTTAAACTCATCTATCTGTTTCTGGAAAAGTGGTCTTTTGTTAAAATGAGTTCTGTTTTCTAAATGATTTTTCATTGTCCTGCATACTTTTTACTCGAAGATGTTCTCAATGATTTGTTGTCGTTCCGTAATAGCATTTTGTAAATTATTGATTCTCTTTGTGGAGGGTTATGTCCACAACACATGGAGTGATTCATTCATTAATGTGAACATGACGGCACAAAAACTGTTCTGCTAATGTAATTACAGCGTGGAATCGCACAGTCAACGTCCTCATTCTAGAAAGTCTGTTTCACGTGTTTATTTGAAACGAGAACATTGATGAAAAACAACTAAATCATTTTAAAAAAAATAGTTTAATGAGATTTTTTAAACGATTTAATGATTTTTTTTCTTATAAAAGAGACACGCACAGTTCTTTTAATACCAATAGCAGTTGTTTCAGATAATACCCACTTGACTTTGTTCGAAGACATCCGGCTACAAAGCAGAATGTAAGCAAAAAAACCCTCATTAACAATAATAATTCTTATTTAAGCAATGGTATTTTACATTACATATACAGGTTTGGGGCCAATTATGAATTTTGAAATTTATTCCAATTAAACTGAATTCAGTGACATTCATAGAAGTTCTAATTGTTTATATAACATTAAAGCCTTATTAATTTTGACAAATATACCCCCACCAACTTTCAAAAATATCCACTGCCCATCAGTTTAAAAAAAGATGAACGACTGTGCTTTCACCATTTGGTATTTAAATTTACGCCATTTGTAAAATAAAACTCAGTATGTAAAACCTGCAGATATGGTGAAGAGATTTAGTCATTGTATGACCATACATTAGAATGGGCAAGATGTGTGATCTAAGTGACTTTGGCCCTGGGTGTGATTGTTAGTGCCAGGTGTGGTGGTTCCAGCATCTCAGAAACAGCTGCCCTGGGGTTTTCACACACTGCAGTCTCTAGGGTGTACAACAGTGTGAAAAAAAACACACCCAGTGAGCAGCAGGTCTGTGGGTGAAAACTCATCGTTAATGAGAGAGGTCAGAGGAGAATAGGCAGCTATTAACACAAAGACCACAAATGCCCAAATAACAGTTGGTTACCACAGTGGTGGGCAGCTCTGAAAGCACAATAGATAGAAGTGCATGGGCTACAGCAGCAGATGACCACAGCGGGCTCTACCCTGTCAGCTAAGAACAGGAAGATGAGGCTACAGTGGGCGTGTGATCCCATAACTGGATGATTGAAGATTGGAAAAAAAAGATTGGTCTGATGAATCTTGATGTCTGCTGTGCCATATGGATGGTTGGGTCAGCATTAGGTGTAATCAGCATGGATCCGTGGAGCCATCCTGCCTTGTGTCAATGGTGCTGGCTGATTTTGGTGATGTATTGGTACGGAGAAAGTTTTCCTGGTACACATTAGGCCCCTTAATACCTACCAGCACATTGATTAATCCACACCGCGAATAATTCAGGCTGTTTTGGAGGCAAAAGGACTTAATAAAGTCACCACTGTGTGTGTGTGCGTGCCTGTGTGTGTGCACCTGTTCCCTCCCTGGCTGTGGGAAGGAACAGTTACAGATGCTGTCCAAGGTCCTGTAGGTCTCCCTGACTGTGGGAGAGAGCAGACACTGCTGCTGTCCAAGGTCCTGTTGGTTTCCCTGACTGTCGGGGGAAGAGTCTCAGATGCTGTCCAAGGTCCTGTAGGCCTCCCTGTCTGTGGGAGGGGACAGACACAGCTGCTGTCCGAGGACCTGTAGGCCTCCCTGTCTGTGGGAGGGGACAGACACAGCTGCTGTCCGAGGACCTGTAGGCCTCCCTGTCTGTGGGAGGGGACAGACACTGCTGCTGTCCGAGGTCCTGTAGGCCTCCCCGTCTGTGGGAGGGAACAGGAACAGCCGCCAAAGAGCAGCCCTCTCTACTCCTCTCCATGTCGCGATATTCACTGAGACACAACGGGTGGAAAAACGCGCAAAAAAGCCGTCAATCACGCTCTCAGCCCAAATCGCCGCCCGTCTGCCGACGTCATCGGGGTTCACGCGTTTGTTCCCGCCTCCGTCGGCGGGTCCGACCGGGTCGCCGCGATCCGAGGCTTACTTCACGGCGCCAAGGCGAGGCGAGCTCCTTCGTTCGGGGCGGCGGCGGCGCGGCGGCGGCCTGCCGCTCGGCTCTGACAAACAACGGCGTCTTTATTAGAGGAAATGTTTCTCATTTCGGACTCAAACGAGTCGCCTTGCTCGGATCCTTTGTTCCGAAACCATCAGAATCCAATTTGCGCTTCATTAGAGGCTTGAATAGTCCGGCAGGCGGAGTGTCCTCCTTTTCTGGACCTGGCCCCGCAGTGCTAAATGGTCCAATTTCCAGAGGAATCAGGTACATCAATAACGCGCTGTAATGCTGTTCCTTTTAGCTTATTTCCCTCAATGGAAAGAATGGGCCTCAATTAAATCTAATGGAGTGACACCATCTAGAGAAAGTGAACCTGGAATCCATTATTCCTCCCAGTAAATGTTATTTTCATTACACACAAAAAAAAGACCTTTTCATGATTCCGGGGGCCTACTTATCGACCTTCTTTTTCGGGTCGCTGTGGGACATTTCTGAAAATTAGTAATAATATCTTCCGTGATTAACGGTCATTGTGTTTGCGTGAGGAAACCGCGTTGTGTTTATCTCTGTGTCTTCTCTGCGCCGTGCCTAGACGGACCGGGCGAGCGCGTCCATCAACGTTTTCTAGCTGTCGCGAAATAGCATTTTAACCATTTAACGCGTTGCTCAGAGCTCGAGGTTAATAGTATTGTTGTTCTTGCCCTGTTTTTGCCATCTTTCTTTTTTTGCTACTCCTAGCCCTGTTGCGTGTAGCTTCAGATGAGAAATGTATTTATTAATGAATGAATGAATGAATTAATTAATTTGTTGTTTTGTAATGTTTGCTTGGCTACAACATGCCAACATGTATGCAATGCATCTGTATATTGTCTCGTCTCAACCATTGGCACTCACGACGTTCTTGGAAAGCTGCGGGTAGAGAGTGTTAATATTGTAAAAAAAAAAAAGATGTTGCTACAAGCAGCAGTTATTTGACACTGGCTTCTAAAACCTTGCTGGGATGTTGTTATTCCTGCTGAATGTGTTGTAATGGAATGGTTCTTATCGGTTCCATTGGCGGGATACTTCAGTGAGTGCATGCAGCTTCTGTGGCGTGTGAGATGTAAGCCACCTATAAACAGGAGATTTACCTTGAGTGCACGGGGGAACAATTTGCATTTACCGCTGGATTGGATAATAACCTCGACAAATCACAACAGCGCTTTCCCGGGAAACGTTCTCGTAACTTCTCATTGCCGCGATTTCAGCCTGGATTTCAAATATGAACGATAACTAAAAAGGCGTATTATAAAAGCCGCACATTCTGCAGACGTGCACTGTCAACCCCACTCTGATGCAAATGATTTAAACTCGCAGAGCGTTCATGTGTTACATGTGAGGGAATATCGTCCGCCTGGTTTATATCTCTTCATAGTGTTCATTAGAATGGCGGGCGTCGTAGCTGATGAACAGTGGCGTCTGAAAAGTCGCACACCTCTTCGCCTCAGGTAATTTGCGCAAGGGGGGGGGGGGCGTCTTTCATCCCGTCGGCGCCGCGTCGTCGTTGGCGACAGAGCGGTGTGCGAGAATCCCCGAGGAACCCCCCCCCCCCCCCCCCCCCCCCCCGGCAGGCGGCGCAACGCCTTCGCCGTTTCGTCCGGATTTTCGTCGCCGGCGCCGAAAAGGTCGGCCCGATCCGAAAGCACGCGGCTCGCCGACGCCTCGGGGGAAGCGCTCGCTCGGGGAGGAAGAGGGAAAAAAAGAACCGTGACGGCGCGGGCCGAGGCGGCGGCCTGTTGCCGGGCGCCGGCCGCGTCTCGGGCCCCCGCGCTGACGGCCGCTGTTTTCGGCGGGGGGGGAGACGGAGGGGAGGCCGCGTCTCTCTCTCTTCATCGACCGCTCCCGGTTCCACTCAGTTGACTTTTGCGCTGCCCTCATTTTAGTCTTAGTTTTATGCCATCCCCTCTCCCCCCCCCCCCCCCCCCCCCCCCCAGACCCCACCCCCCCGAGGCTGTTGTTGTTATGCCAGCTCAGCTTGTATACCCGTTAGCGGTGGGGAGGAAAAACTCCGCTTTTGTTAGCCGTTCGCTCGCGCGGCCGGGTTGCTACGGCGGACCCTGAGCCGGAACGCCGTCGGCGCGCCGCTCCCGGAGCCCCGCCGCTCGCAGTGTCCCGTTCGTCCTGACGAGAGCTCCGCCCCCCTGTTTCAGTTCGCCGTCCGCCCCGGCGTGTTCAGAAGACGCCCTCGCGCCGGGCCGACCCGCTCCATGTAGACCTGACCCCTTTCACGCTTTCGTTTGATCCCCGGTAAAGTGTTCTGGCTCCGGAGAGATTCGCCGTACGGCGTCCAGGTTGGGGCGGCTACGCGTTGGTGGCGGTCGTGACGGGTTTCCTTCTTCACCGTAAAAATCCTTTGAGATCGACAAAGGCACTGTACAAGTCTACATGCTGTCCATTACACCCACGATTAATATTCATGTGTGTACAGTCAGATATTAACTGTATTGCACGGCATAAAGCATCTCGTGCAACGTCCAACCGTGGCTTAGCCTGATTTCAGACTGACTGCTTCCAAGCCCAGCTCACTAATCAAACTTTTATTTATTCATTTATTTATGTATTTATTGAATCATTTAGACTGTTCCCTCTTTTACACATGGTTTTATCATTTCTGCACAAGTGACATTCGCGCTTTGTGGTGGAGCAGCTCTTGGAGACACGGAGGCGCGCGTTTCGCTGACGGTCGCCCTGTCGCGTATGACAGACAGGCACCTTGACCTTTTGCGCCCGGGTCATCCTTAAAAGTAAGAAAATAGATGCGGCCGGACGGAGGGGGGCGGGGTTGGGGTTGGGTGGGGGGGAATAACAATTTTGTAACCTTTAGAGCGCTTAATTAAAACGTCGGCTGTAATTTACGCCGAAGGCTCCTCTCCGGGAGGCTCCGGGACGGCGAGGGCTCGTCTGAGCGCGTGCGGCTCCTCCCCGGAATAATTAAAACGCGTTTGGGTTCCGCCCGGGGCTGCGTCAGCGCTTTTTCGCCCGCCCTCTGTTTCGAGCGCCGCGCTCGGGTCTCGGGGGCTCAGCCTCTCAACCCGGCGTGCCGCCTGTCAGTCACGCGGCGTTCGGAGCGAACGCTGCCTCCCGATTGGCTGGAAGGCCTGGAGCACCGGGCCTGCGTTCCTCTCCGCGTAAGCTTTTGTTCAGGGATATTTTTTAGTCTAAGTGTTTATCTTTAAAAGATTTTTTTTTTTTAATCTGGATTTAAATACTGCATTTGTATTGGTTAAGAGAATTTGTCGATTGTTGGCGATTTAAGACTTGGCTTTGACTGGCTGTCGGGTTGATACCAAGTCATCAGCCTTTGAAGGGTACGAGCTGCTCTGAAATACAGAGCTGGGTCTCGCTCTGTTGTCTGAATATCGTGCTGCTGTGTGTGTGTGTGTGTGTGTGTGTGTTGTGTGTGTGTGTGTGTGCGTGCTGTCTGTGTGTGTGTGTTTGTGCGCTGTCTGTGTGTGTGTGTGTGTTTGTGTCTATGTGTGTGTGTGAGAGTGTGTGCATATATCTCATTATACATACTTCATATATTTGTGGCAACGTCCTTGTCCATGAATAGAAGAAGCAGGTTGCTAGGGGGTGATGGAGGTAAGTGGGTGATATACTGGTAGTATGGGGGTGATGGAGGTAAGGGGGGAAATATACAGGCGGTGTGGGGGTAATAGCGGTAATGGAGGGTGATAGCGGTTAGTGGGTTATGGTGGTAGCAGCTGGTGTGTGTGACGACTGGCTGACAGCGCAGGACTGACACTCACACGCACACACAGAGCGGGTTACATATGGAGCAATTAGCACTCCCTCCTGGCGCTGACTGCAAATCAATGAGACAGAGCAGCGTGGAAGCCACGGACCGGCCTTCCATACCAATGCTCAGCGCTGGAGGCCTCTGCGTTACTGTAACACAGTCACCCAGGTCACATGGTGCTCAGCACGTCCGAACACAGAGCTGAACGCTGGTACGCAGTGTTAGTATATCTGAACACAGAGCTGAACACTGATACACAGTGTCAGTATATCAGAACACAGAGCTGAACACTGATACACAGAGTCAGTATATCTGAACACAGAGCTGAACACTGATACACAGAGTCAGTATATCAGAACACAGAGCTGAACACTGCTATACAGTGTCAGTATATCAGAACACAGAGCTGAACATTGCTACACAGTGTCAGTATATCTGAACACAGAGCTGAACACTGATACACAGTGTCAGTATATCAGAACACAGAGCTGAACACTGATACACAGTGTCAGTATATCAGAACACAGAGCTGAACACTGATACACAGTGTTTAGTATATCAGAACACAGAGCTGAACACTGATACACAGTGCTTAGTATATCAGAACACAGAGCTGAACACTGCTACACAGTGTCAGTATATCTGAACACAGAGCTGAATGCTGGTATGCAGTGTTCAGTACGTCTGAACACAGAGCTGAACACTGGTATGCAGTGTTCAGTACGTCTGAACACAGAGCTGAACACTGGTACACAGCGTTTAGTGTATCTGAACACCGGTACACAGCGTTTAGTGTATCTGAGCACAGATAAATACTGGACAACGTGTTCATTAAGTCTAGGCTTTCTCTTGAAGGGCTCCCGCAAGTTGTTTCGTCACCCTATCGGTAAAGCCAGAGTGCATCACATGACCTGACAGCCATTTTCTTTGCTGTTTAAAAGAAGAGCTCTTGGGATACAAGACCGAGAAATTACCCCTCAACGCTGCAAATTAAAGTCCCATTAGTCTCAAACCGGGCCCTCGTACAAGCACAGCTTCACTGAAGAACACAAAGCGGAGTGAGCATGTGTGAGGAATCGGATCAGATCTTTCATTCCCCTTTCTGGTTATTTACTGGATTTGATGCAATGTCTTTGGTCCGAGACCTCTAAGGCTTTGAATAGGGCCGCAGTCAGTGTAGCACAGTGGGTAAGGAACTGGGCTTGTAACCGAAAGGTCATAGGTTTGATTCCTGGGTAGGACACTGCCGTTGTACCCCTGAGCAAGGTACTTAACCTAAATGGTAAATGGTAAATGGACTGCATTTATATAGCGCTTTTATCCAAAGCGCTTTACAATTGATGCCTCTCATTCGCCAGAGCAGTTAGAGGTTAGGGGTTAGGTGTCTTGCTCAAGGACACTTCGACACGCCCAGGGCGGGGTTTGAACCGGCAACCCTCCGACTGCCAGACAATCGGTCTTACCTCCTGAGCTATGTCGCCCCTAACCTGCATTGCTTCAGTATATATCCAGCTGTATAAATGGATACAATGTAAAATGCTATGTAAAAGTTGTGTAAGTCGCTAAATGGCTGTAAGGTAAAAAAAGAACAACAAACACCGTGAACTTCCTGGACTGGAGTTTGGCACCCTTGGGTTAGCGTTTGTATAGTTCAAAGCCCTCCACGTCGTGAGCGCGGGCCTGCTTAGCGACGGAACCGAGGCCCGAGGAAGACGCGGACGGCCCGTCGTAGCGGATGAACTTTACGCACCCCTCCGCCAACCTGCCAACAGGAAAGGGCTGAGTGAAGGCGGGTCTTATTCGGTTTTCCGCAGAGCGACGATCTCCACACGCGTTTCGCTCGCCTCGGCCCTCTGTGACGAGACGTGGGGTCGGAGCGATCCCGTGCGCGTGGGGTAAACAACTCGGCGCGCGGAGATCGGCCAACCGGCGAGGGATGCAGCGGGGTAGCCGTGAGGAAGATGAAAAGGGGAGAGAAGAGAGAGAAGAGAAGAGAAGAGAAGAATGGGTGTCGGCCATGCGAAGGTGTGAAAGACACGGAGGCGAACGCTGACCTCTGAACTGTCACACGGGGCGTCTGGCTTTTCCTGCATGCAGGATCACACTCGGGGTCAGATCACACGGAAACAGCTTAACTGAAGGACAAAGGCCTTTGTCTGTTAAAGCATTTAAAATGGGAAGATGTTATCTAATGCCTGGGTTTACAACAGGGGGCCTGCAACGGCACTCTAGCCACACAGCTGCACACGTAATCACATTATAGTAAACACAGCCTAACACACAACTATACACAACAGAGCCACACAGCTACACACACAACCACCCTATACTCAACACAGCCAAACACACAACTACACACAACAGAGTGACACGGTTACACTCCCATCCACACTATACTAAACACAGCCTAACACACAACTACACACAACAGCTACACAGCTACACACACAACCACCCTATACTCAACACACCGAAACACACAACTACACCCAACAGAGCCACACAGCTGCACACATAATCACAATTTACTAAACACAGCCTAACACACAACTATACACAACAGAGCTACACAGCTACACACACAACCACCCTATACTCAACACACCCAAACACACAACTATACACGACAGAGCCACACAGCCAGCCAGACACACACGTGCACACACACGCACGCGCACACCCACACACACACACACACACACACGGCTACACCCATCAGAGCAACACAGCTACACTACATCCAACACAGCCAGCCACACGCACGCACACACACACATTCCTGTTCACCACTCAAACAAAGCCTCCCTGCCTAGTTCATGAATTTAACAGCTCGTTTCAAAAAAAAAAAAAATCTCACAATGCTCCTGAAACCGTTTCCCGTGGATTTGTATTTTTATTTATTTATTTATTTATTTATTTATTTATTTTATTTTATTTTTTTATGTATCATGATCCTCGTGGTGAGAACTCATTACCGGGGCGCGGGCGAGCGGGCTGTTTCCCTCCAGTGGGGCTAAACGGTTGGAATAAGTGCAGGTCTGATTGATTCTGAGGCGAGGGGTGATTGCTTTCTGGGGCCTCCGACGCAGCTGAAGGGAGCGTAATAACCACGAGGATCTCTTGATGCCGGCCCTCCGGGTGGGGGTGGGGGTGGCGGGGGGCGGGGGGGGCGGGGGGGGCGTATGAGTAAGTCTCCCCGCTATCCGTCGCCGCCCGCCCGCGATTACCCCCCCCCCCCCCCCCCCCCGTGTTGTTTTTAAGTGGGCTGTG